>JAQFVV010002123.1:0-34377 GCA_028023455.1 Epiperipatus broadwayi | reverse complement strand
AATGCTAATAATGAAATGGAAGATAAATGATAATGATGAAAGGGAAAGGAAGATGAAGAAGATGATAAGGGAGGTGTAGCGAAAGATAATGCTACTAATGAAGTGACAGAAGATGTGAGAAAGAAAGAGAAAATCAGAGAATTTTAAAACTAAGAATGATAATGAATGATAATGATAACAGGAGGATACAATGATGGAAAAGAAAAGAAATTGAGTTATGAAAAGAAATGGGGAAAAGCTAGTCAGAAATGTTATATGTAATGGAGAGAGAAAAGAAATGAGATGATTGAAAGATACTGAGATCAGAGATACAAGAAGAAGTGATGCAAGTAATAGCGAGAGAGGAAAATGAAATGAGATGATAGAAGAAACCTCCAACGAACGTTCTAAATGGCTGAGGATGATAGAAAGATATGAGAAGTCACCCGAAAAGAAAGTAAGCGAATAAAATTGAAATGAAATAAAATAACAGCAATGAGAACCCTAAACCACTCGCCTCAGTAAGTGACAATAAAACTAAAGAAAGAGATGATGATCCAGAGATGTATAATCAAAGTAAAGGTCAAACCCACCATACATGAACTATATCTCACTATTTCAGCATAGTAATATTTCTAATAAAACCATATAAAGCGATTATTTAAAACCACTAATTCAGGTGCTTACTCATATTAGTCCCACTCATAATAGATTATACACTCTCTGAATACAACCATATGATGCTCTTGTTTAAAAGCCTATCTCCACAGAATTATATTTACTAAACAACAAGAGTGAAATAACCTCTCAGGGATCTTAAAACTAACACTCCTGATAGTGAACTTAAAGCTTAAGATAGGTTGCTGAGTAATATAAAGAATTAATGTGATTAATAAATAAATAGTGACATCTTAGATGACCATATAATAATTATAATAGATGCTCTGAATCTTAAATCAGAATAAACAAAAACTAAATATTAATTCACAAAATTTAATGAATCAATTTAAATTTAACTAATAATGGCCTTCCAAATATCTAAGATATTAGTTGTTATACAGAAAGAAGGGAGCATAGGGTTCTTTAATACTCTTCAATAAACTAATAGCACAACCACTAAATACCTCAAATGATAATGAAATCAGAATTTCTTAAATATTATTAGATAGTTAAGATTATAATAGATGATGTTGTGAATATAAGATAAGGTGCAGCGTTTAAAGGATAATATTTAATTAAAATATTCTTCTGAAGCTACTAATATTGTTAATCTGATCTTGCGTAATCTTCTTAGTCTGAAAGCTATTAACTAGATAATTTCTAAAACTAATACAACTCTTAACTAAGTATTTAATTAGGTATCTGTTTATACCGCCATTATCCGTATCTTTATAATTCCAATATGAGAATCATTTACTTTAACATAGGCTTTTTATTTTAATTTTCGTACATACAATATTAACTATATTTAATAAACTTAGAATATACTTGCGCAATTCTGAATTAAGATTCAATGACCTTTATGATACCTTTTAAGGATTTTATAACTTCAACCAAAGACACACATTATATTTTCATATAAAAAAGCATAAAGGGTCAAACAAAACAAAGTCTCTTCCAAATCAATAATAATTTGATTTATCAATACATGAAGAAGACATGTTTACAAATATAAAAGTAGAATACAAAACAGTGCCAATACTCGCACTAAGATTCTAATATGCAATTATTCTGGACATCTAAAAGTTTTCTATTTCAACCTCAACATTAACACACTTAATAACCCACAATGGTCATCTCAGTCATTACGTTTCTTTTTAATAATATCGAAGATTTTTTATCAAAAATACCTTGAAACTTTAATGTGTCATAATGTACTTAATGAGCATCACTACTATTCTTCTTTATTAAACTAATTTATACCATTATTGTGTCATCTGATAATCAGAAGGACACACAGAACTAGGTTTATATTGAAAACTGCTAACTTAATTTTATACTCCTAAACCTAACAAATGCTAAGTTGGAAGAAAGCACATTCAGCAATACTTTTGAAAAAAATATCATCACTAGTTTCACGGATATAACTAATATCATAGCTAGATATATGTTTAAATCAGATTAAGTTAATATTAAAATTAAACTAAGAATTAAGTGATATGGGACAATCATTCATCAGAGATCAGTTATACTTTTTTTTAAAAACTCTTAGTCCACCTTAAAAATTATTCCCTCAATGTTTTAAAAAATGATGATGGAACTGAGACTTACAAGTCAGCCGCGAAATTCTGGATTGAAAATATTAAAATTAGTATGTGGAATTGCCACATATGTATCATATGCATATTTAACATACTTTAAAATAAATATAACTCTATTGTTGGTTAGCTTGTGGTGATAAAAACTATCATAGCAACACAATTCAAACATTGATAATACCTATGAACCTTAAATTAGCTACAACCACCTCAAAAACACATTTCCTCAAACAAGCATATCTTGTCATCACAAATCTAAAACAAATGCAACATCACCTACTGTAGGGAATTAGCATTAAGTCATCATGAATGATAGGCAAAAAACATAAAAATACTAAGCAAGCTCCTCAGAGCTGAAAAAGAATGTGGATTGTCTTTCAAAAAAAAATACCTAACTTTGAGGCAGAAACAAAGATACCTGGAATTCATCTCCAGTGTATCTGGGAACAGGAAAGATGTACCAGAAAAGAACAATCCTCTCATGGAATTTCCAATAGCTTATAAAGGTGATCATCATCACTGAAAAATACAATACAATAACTCTTTTTTGGGGACAAGCACTATCAAATCATGGAAATACAATACAATATACAGGATGGAGGATTTTCTACGACTCCATAAAGCACATTTAAAAGGTATGAAACTAAGCCTAACTTCTTGAGGCTAACAAAATACTAACTAATAGCAAGATATATTCTTCACCTGTAATTAATTAAGTTATTTTCTAAGAAGTTTAAAAATACAAAACGTATATCCAATGTTCAACCAACAAAGCAGAAACCCATGTGTCAACTGACTACTGTCAGAAAATACTTTAAAAATTAAATGCATATAAAAAATCTAGGCCAAGACACAATGCACACATAACCAAATATTAAATGCTAAAATATAGTAACTAGTGGACTTTTAAAATTGTAAATTAAATGCAAAGAATATTTACTTCTCGTGAAGCGATTATAAAACATTTGTAGTTATTATTAACAGAACATTCATAAAACAAATGAATGGATATTCTCTGATAAACTTCTTTAGTACATTCAAAAAAAAAATTGAGTAAAACATTCCATTTATATGAAAATAAGACTGTGATATTTTCAATCTCTATAATAAAATTATTAAATAGAAACTAGCTAGTGTAATGCTTAATAAATAAACTAAATCTACTTCAGAATAGCAAAAAGCATTTGCTCATTCAAATAAACCTATTCGTTTTAAAATTATAACCCTAGTTTACCTATATATTTATGCACAAAGTGTTACAAAAAAATTAATGCATAAATATTTTATTTTTTTTTTAAACCAATAAAGCAGACCATAAAAAAAACAATAATACATTAATTCAAGTTCATATTTCGGCTCCATGATGATTTTTCCATTTCATAACGTGTAGACAATTTATCCAGGTTAAGATATCGATTTTAATGCAAAGCTTCAATTAATACATTTATATACATGGCTATCATTTCCAAACGAAAATGTTCAATAGTTTATTAATAATATTTTTTTTTGTAAACAATTTAAAAAAAATAATTAAATAATAAGATTAAGCTGGCATGAAACAAAATAAATTCTTCAGCTGAACACACTTTAATTTATTTACAGGATCCCGAGTTCAAAATTGCATATAATAATAATAATAATACCTTTCTATCTGAATTTCTTTATCCTTTTTTAGGAAAACACTTCTTTTGAAATATAATTTTTCTTAAGTACTTTTCCCAATAATATTCAAGATGTATTTATTTTTAAAAATTAATTTCCTTTGTTTACTTTTAAATATGAGAGTAAAAATTTTTACTGTTCAAGACATTTCTTCGTTTTATATGCTATAATTAATGTCATAAAGTTATTTTTTAAATATTACAGTATGACCATTTATAATGTACTCAATAACTATAAATTCATTATTAATCCTACAAATTGCTTTAAAGTTTTATTTCCAAATACATGTCCTCTCTTACTGTGTAAATAAGAATTATCCTCTAAAATGTATATATTATCTGTTTGTGTTTAGCTAAAAAATCACTTTTTATATATGTCAAGATATAAGTAATAACTTTTTCTTTTTTTAAAAAAAATCATTCTTTATAGTTTCCCTGTAATCAAATGTTGCCAGCTTTTTTATAATGTTCTTTTTAAACTTTAAAAAAAAAAATTTATTTTTTTTTTTACATATACTTTCAATCTAACAGGAAAAATAATTAGTATTTTACTTTCAAAATAGTTTAGTACAACGAACGCTTATCTATGGAAATGATTAATAGTCTGTTCCTTAACCTTAAATTTCCAAGTAAAGAAAATTAAACAAGTTAATGTCATATAATATGTGAGATGCTTCATTTACTTTAGACATTTTTTTACTATAATTTCTATGCCTCGACAGAAATTCAAATTGTCAGAAAAACAGATTACCTTTTCTTTTTAGTCCTCCATCACTACAGGATGATTTAAAATATTTTAAACATACTTGTATTTTCTTAAAATATCAAGTTTTTTAAAAAAATTACTTTTATTAATACAATTTTTTAAGATCCACACCAATTGAATCAAACAAGATCAGCCCACTGTGGATGGTCCCTCGATCTCTGTTTTATCTCACAATTTTTTATCCACCTATAATTCATTTAAAATCAATAAAAATTATTTTTTATTAAATTTTAATATTCTGACAAACCTGCTGTGGAATCAATCTACTGACGTAATCAATATAATTTTCCCCATACCACTGACTTTCAGCTGCAAAGTCAAAATTTTATTACTACAAATATTATGCAACAATTGTTTTTTAATAATATTTTATACAACACAATAGTAAGAAATATAAAATTTAAAGTTATACCCTTAAATATTACATTAAACATAATTTTATCCACACATTGGCTTTATTTACTTATTTTAAACAATATGGGAGCTAAATTATTTTTTTATTCTTATGTTTCCATGTCTATGCATGCACATTTTCTCACATACATCTGGTCTTACATTAATTGTTTAAAATTATTTTTAGAATTACAACAATAAAATGTTAATGATTATTTAATTTAACTAACTTTTATAACTAGAATGCTAAACTACAAAACTAGTAACAAATATTCTTATTTCCTTTTAATAAAAACCTGCACATCATTTTTTTTAAAAAATTTATTACTTAATTATTCCAACTTATTTATAATATCTAATTATTATTCTTTAGACATTAAAATGGATTATACAGTAGTTATTTTCGAATACATTTAACCCTTTAACCACTAATTATATTATTGGTTGTATGAGGTAAAAATCAAATCTTTTAATTGGCCAACTCACAAACTGAAGACAAAGCCTATTGTTAAAACATATTTGCCTATAATATTAAATTCAATTCAGATATGTTTATAAAAAGTATATTACTAATTTTTCAGGTTATGAAAGAGAACGGAAGTTCTTTCAAAAATAAATTGCTATTTATTTATTATAAATATATTCAATTTCGGCAAACTTAAAGCGAAATGTCTAAACAAAAAGTGCTGACTTAAATGCTGTTTTTCAATTTTACGTTATGAAAAAGTAAAAGATTTCTTTTTGCTAAATCTTAAATATTTTTACTAAAATCTTCAATATTTTCCGAAAATAATTTTGTTTTTTTAGGTATATTTTATTAAAAAACTATTTTAATTTCTCAAATTATATTTTTAATACTTAAATTGCATTCGAAATGAAAATCTCCAGCGTTTTCTTTATTTTCTTTGATCAGGCAGTTTCTCTGTTCTTTCCAGCCAATCAGAATGTCTTTTTCAGCTGAGAGCAGTGACAGCCAATCACCGACAAACTTCTTTCTTTGTTTAGTTTTAAATGTGTTTTTTTTTTGATTTTTTACTTGTAAAATAATTCAGAAGAGGGCACCATCTTACAGAACTTTTAAAAACCTAATCAATATATCAGTCAAACGAATATTCTAGCCTTAAAACTAGCAGAATTAGAGTGACGTTAGATGTCTCAGTTACAGGATGCCCTCATAAGAGCGGTTAAAGAATCACACTATTTATCAATTCACAATTATTTTTTTTTAACATTTGTTATGTTAAATTATTACCTCACATCCTTATCCTACTAACTGACACTATTAAAAATATTTAGATTATCCTATTTTAATAATTAACTAGTTTTAATTTCCATTTTTATCATCATTATTTTTTTTAAATCCAAAATTTTAAACAAAAGGTTAAGCTAAGATAACCTTGATTACCTCTTGGAACTAAGTGACACTTCAGTTAGGTACAATATATATATATATATATATATATATAACATGTTAAACCACTAAACATCACATGATCACTATTCTTTATGCTTACATAAGCATAAGTTATTTACACAGAGGCAAAACTCTCAATACAGTAGCACCACTCAGTGAAAGCCAAAGTAATCAATGGATGCAGGAAGGTTTGTGTATAAAATTCCCATCTAGTACCTGCTCATACTTTATCCCCAGAGTAGTATCTGGTTTGTGGTTCATCAGTAAGGAGTCTTGGATTTAAGAGCATTACACCTAGATTTTAGTATCTAATGCAATCCTCCAGCAGCCACCTTTTACCTTATTAGTTAACTACAATCTTTGAGTCCAAAATGAGAGACAGCAATGTTTTCAATTCAAGCTCATTAACTTGTATAGTCGTATAGATCTGAACTCAGTTCAGCATCAATACTTTTGTTGTTTTTGTTTCATTTTAATAACCACACTCACCAATCCCGTCATGAAGATTGATATTAAACTACTAAATATTAGATGATCACAATCCATTGATTACTCTGGTCTTCACTGAGTGGTGCAACTGTAGAGAGAGTTTTATGTCTGTGGTATATAACATATTAAAATTTATAAACTTTAAAATGCACACTTCTTTCTTTTCTCAAACTCTCTCTCTCTCTCTCTTTCTCACACACACACACACACACACACACACACACACACACACACATATATATATATATATATATATATATATATATATATATATATATATATATATATATATATATATATATATATATATATATATATAATAAGTTCAGTTTGATGTCTGTAATTATTTCACAATATATGTAATATTCAAATCAATATATATATCAAAATACAGTAAAATTCACATAAATTATATTATTTTAGAAGTACTTTCAACTATACATCTTGTAGTCTTTATCAACTATGTAACAGTGAATAATCAAAATGAGACAACCTTTCACAATACCCATAATTCAATTTAGATTTCCCACAATTCTGTTATTTTAACATTTGATGATTGACGATTCATTAACATTTGATGATTTCTTGAAATCAACATAGCTTCTTTTATTTTACATTTATTGTGGCAATGTTCAATTTGCACAATTTTTATATTTTGATAATCAAATTTAAATCCATATTGACAAGATTTATTATGATCAAATATAATAGATGATGAAGGTTTATTTACATCTATTCCTGATTGTTTCTCTTTTTTGAATTCTATTATATAAAAGCATATGCTCTTTTACTCTCTTCACCAATGTACACTTAGATTCACTGATATACTGTAAGCCACAATTACATATCAATTTATATATAATACAATTTTGATTAAAGTTTGAATTTCAAATTTTAGAATTGTTAAGTAATCTATTTATATTATTTGTTGAGAAAAAAGCAATATGACACAAACCATCATAAATTCTCCTAACAAACTTGACCTGCTCATCCAATAGAAATGGCATTGAAATCCATTTCATTTTGATATTATTTATTTTTAATTTTATTATACTGTTGATTCCTTTTAAATTTTTTAATAATATTAATAATAGCATGTTTATTATAAACAATTTTCAACAAATCATTAACAAATAAATGTACATTTTTTTTTTATCACTAGAATATTTGCATAATTTTTCATTTCAAAATAAGAATAACTTCAATCCAGACAACTTATGACTTATAGGCATATGTGATTCATATGGAATAAAACCTCTAGTTTCAATTGGTTTAATTAACATAAAATAATCCAAAACAAACAAATCTATTATAATTAAATCTTTTTACTTGAAATCAAAAAAAAAACTCACCCCCCCCTTTGGATTATTTTATGTTAATTAAAACCAATTGAAACTAGAGGTTTTATTCCATATGAATCACATGTGCCTATAAGTCATAAGTTGTCTGAATTGAAGTTGTTCTTATTTCAAAATGAAAAATTATGCAAATATTCTAGTGATAAAATAAAAAAATGTACATTTATTTGTTAATGATTTGTTGAAAATTGGTTATAATAAAAATGCTATTACTAATATTATTAAAAAATTTAAAAGGAATCAACAGTATAATAAAATTAAAAATAAAAATAATATCAAAATGAAATGGATTTTAATGCCATTTATATCGGATGAGCAGGTCAAGTTTATTAGGAGAATTTATGATGGTTTGTGTCATATTGCTTTTTTCTCAACAAATAATATAAATAGATTACTTAACAATTTTAAGAATTTGAAATTCAAACTTTAATCAAAATTGTATTATATATTAATTGATATGTAATTGTGGCTTACAGTATATCGGAGAATCTAAGTGTACATTGGAGAAGAAAGTAAAAGAGCATAGGCTTTTATATAATAGAATTCAAAAAGAGAAACAATCAGGAATAGATGTAAATAAACCTTCATCATCTGTTATATTTGATCATAATAAATCTTGTCAATATGGATTTAAATTTGATTATCAAAATATAAAAATTGTGCAAATTGAACATTGCCACAATAAACGTAAAATAAAAGAAGCTATGTTGATTTCAAGAAATCGTCAAATGTTAATGAATCGTCAATCATCAAATGTTAAAATAACAGAATTGTGGGAAATCTAAATTGAACTATGGGTATTGTGAAAGGTTCTCTCGTTTTGATTATTCACTGTTACATAGTTGATAAAGACTACAAGATGTATAGTTGAATGTACTTCTAAAATATTATAATTTATGTGAATTTTACTGTATTTTGATATATATATTGATTTGAATATTATATATATACATACATATATATATATATATATATATATATATATATATATATATATATATACATGTATATATATATATATATATATATTTCGGCCCAACCTTCTCAGTATAATTAAATGGACAGATAAAGAACTCATGTGGTTTAAGATCAATATGAGAATAAAAATGATAATATTGGGACTAATAAGGAGCTTTGAGCATTTGCAACTTGGATTACCTTTAGTGAAATGAATGGCTACAAGATTTAGAGAGTGGAGAAGGCTAAAGCTTAAGTCCATTAAAGTGTAAAGATTTTCTATCTTGAATATAAACTATTAGCACTGATTTATCGTATATGTTGTATAAGAGATAGTGATATGGACCTAAAATGAATAATATGCCAATTCAGCAACAAAAAAGATGTATATTACAGTTCATTCTTAACTTTATTGCATATATATAAATTATGTGTATTCTCCACATTGTACAAGATGGACTTGATAGATGTAGAAGTTTGAAATTTTTCAAAGTTTTAGGTCCCTTATAATTCCATTAAAGTTTAATATAAAAATTATGCATATGTTTAAATGATTACTTATTCAACCTATATTCTGCTACAGTTCTCTTTTGTATAATAAAATGGACATATTGAGGTTCTACTGTGTGAGGGGTCAAGTTGACTTAAGGTTAACATAGGTATGACAATAATATTTGCATCAATTAGGGCTTTGATCATTCCATTCTTGGATTTTCAATGAGATGGGTGGCTGAAGATTTGGAGAGTGGAGAAGATGAGAAACTTCCCCCAAAATTAAAGTTTAAAGATTTGCTATCTTAAAATAAACTGAGCATAGATTGCATATATGGGTGGTAGATAGTGATATGATCAATTAAGTAAGTACAGATTCAGCACAAAATATACATATTGGAGATCATTTATTTTGTAACATATATGTGGTCAGGTGTATAGAGAGTTTAAGAGTTTATGTTTCAGGTTGCTTATATTTACATTATGTGTAGTAAAGACAATATACATATATTTTTATCATATATATTTAATTAAGAACAGAAACCAGTCTTATTTCAGGCCATGAACAAACAACATTTGAAATGTTGAAATAAAGGATCAAGAATAAAATGAATTCAATCTATTGTTATAAATTTTATTGCACATAATCCTATTATTGTTAATACTGTTGAAACTTCACATGATCACCATTTCTTATGCTTGCTTATAACTGTTATTAAAACAGGCAAAACTTTCACTGAAAATATTAGTAGTATTTTCAATTTAAGACTCATGGTTTTGTAGTTAAATAGAGATAAAAAAGGATGGCTGCTGGAGGGTTGCAAGTACTCTCATATCCAAGGCTCATCACTGATAAATGCCACAAGCCAGAAAGTAGTCTGGGGATATTGTATGAGGTAGGCACTAGATGGGGATTTTATGTGCAAGCCTTCTGGCATCCATTGATTACTCTGGCTTGCACTGAGTGGCAATACATATAGAGAGCCCTCCTTTGCCTATTTTAATAACTATTGAAACTTCAGGAATGAAATTAATTTATCAGGTCAACTGGAATATAACATGTAATAATTATTAGACTAATAATCAAGCAAGCAAATATGGAGTCAAAATCTCTCTTTTAACAACATCGTTTTTTTAATAATTAAATATAATTTAATAAATATAAATTATAGTGTTACACTTCCGCTGGCTGATTTCTCATTTATTTCACTCTAAAATTTCATCAGTGTTGATAGAGATAAAATTCTATGCATCAACAGCTATAAAGGAAAGGGGATTCATTCGATTCTTGAGCATTTATTTAATATTTAAATTACTATTTGTTCATGACTTGTACTAGGACTGGTTTCCCCCTCTTAATCATATATATATAAATTAGGCTGTTAATTTATACTTACATATATATAATGCTTTTGAGATTAACTCATTGCAATTGTTTATTTTTTAAATTTAATTGGAAATTCCTCAAGCTTCAGTCAGAATATATTAATCAATCAGAAATCTAATACTAAAAGATTCTAAACCTGATTGGCAAATATATCTGGCAAGTAGGAATTATTTCTGGTTTTAATCTTACCAATGATCGTTTAAATTTTAATAATATGAAATAAATAATACATTTATAGTACTAAATATTTAACTGTAATGCTTTTTGAGATAAAGTCATTGTAATTGTTTATTTTCCAATATAATTGAAAAGATCTTCAGTTTCAAAAAATGACAATCATATGTAAAAAAACATTTCGTAATAAATTTCTAATTGATTAAATAATTACATGCCTTCTGGAAATAGCACAAGGTTAAAGTGATATCATTTTAGTGTTATTTTAGATTTAATGTAGTGTCACTCTTTTAAGCTAGAGTGTTTTCAATTATATTTTAAAATAAAACAGTTACAATGAGTTAATGTCAAAAACATTACAGCTAAATATTTAGTATTACAAATTATTCTTTTATATATTTATATAAAGAATAAAGCAGTCTTAAAATAGACATCTCAGGACTAAAGTCTGTATCCCAATATTTCTCCCCTTCATCAGAAGGCTAATTTTTAGTTACATCCCTCTAAATAATAATATCTAAATCTCCATTTCATTGACTAATTTAAATTACTAATCAGATAAGCTACAAGAGCTTGCCTGGAAAATCTCTCTCTGCCTGTTTTTAAACTTAAAATTTTTTGAAGTGTGAGTTTAAAACTTTGGATTATGTGCAAAGCAAAGGTATATGATAACTATTGTGCCATAATCCATATAGATGATTAACATAACTTTGTAAATAAATAATGGAAAGAAAGACTACTTACTAGTGCTTTTGTTTTTTTGTTTACTTAGGAGTAGATAGATAATTATTTACTAACTAATAATTAGTTGATTACATAAGATCATTTAAATGAAAAAAAATTTCCCGGAAATTGTCAGTTGCCTAAAATCTTTTGAATTCGATGTCAAATTATGGGACACAAACATTAATAGGAAAATAAGTCTAATCATAATGTTATAAATCATAATTTATTTAATAAATGGGAACTTCATTATATAAATGTTAAATCCATAGTCATAGTGTGTTAAAGTGCAGCAACCAATCAGATTGCTTCTGCAGAGAACTTGTCCAAGCTACTCCTGATTTAAATGCAAGTTCTTATATAGATTGAAACCCAGAAAGCTATTTTTATAGGTGTGAAAATGGAAAAAAATAACATCTTTGTTGATATTCTGCAAATAATATTTTAAATTCTCCAGAGTTGTATACCTTGAATTAAATATTTTTGATCAATTGTTATTATAATAAAGAATAAAAATGTGATAATATTCATGTAAATAGAAATAACCTTTTTAACCTTTGATGTTATTAAGAAATGGTCAATTATTACTAATTGACAATCCTTGAGCCAAATCAGTTTGTTCCCTTAAATTTATAATACCTCTTTTGTTTGAGTTTCTGTTGAAGTAAAAGGAATTCCTTTTTTACCTTGTAAACCCAAGTTTGTATATAAATTTAAACTTTTTCTTCAAAAAATATTCAGGAAAAGGAACTATTATAGGTTTAAGGGGAAAAGTTGGTGGTCTCAGCCAATTGTTAATTAATAGCCAATTGACAATTTTGGTAAGATCAAAAAATTAGAGGTTATTTCTATTTGCATGGATATTTTCTCCTCATTTCTATTATTTATTATAGTAACAATCTATGGAAATATTTAATTCAAAATATATAACTCTCTGGAGAATTTTAAGATATTATTTGCACAATGTTAAAAAATATGCTAATCTTTCTCATTTTCACACCTATAAAAACTAGCTTTCTGGGAATAAATCCATATAAGAATTTGGATTTAGAAACAAAAGAGAACATTTTTACTTCAACAAAAATTCAAACAACTGATTTATTATACATTTGAGGAACAAATTGTTTTGTCTTGATGGATTGTCAATTAGTAGTAATTAATAATTTCTTGATAACATTAAAGCTTAAAGGTTATTTATTTGCATAGATATTTTATCTCTTCATTTTTATTTCTTATTATATATATATATATATATATATATATATATATATATATATATATATATATATATATATATATATATATATATGTAATATACAAATCAATATATATATCAAAATACAGTACAATTTATATAAATTATATTCTTTTAGAAGTACTTTCGACTATACACTTTGTAGTCTTTATCAACTATATAACGTTGAATAATCAAAACGAGACAACCCTTAACAATACCCATAGTTCAATTCAGATTTCCCACAATTCTGTTATCTTAACATTTGATGACTGGCGATTCATTAACATTTGACGATTTCTTGAAATCAACATAGCCTCTTTTATTTAACGTTTATTATGACAACGTTCAATTTGAATAATTTTCATATTTTTATAATCAAATTTAAATCCGTATTGACAAGATTTATTATGATCAAATATAACATATGATGAAGGTTTATTTACATCTGTTCCATATTGATTCTCTTTTTGAATTCTATTATATAAAAGCATATGTTCTTTTATTCTCTTCTCAAATGTACACTTAGATTCACCAATGTATTGTAACGCCACATCCACATATCAATCTATATATAATAGAATTTTGATTAAACTTTGAATTTTGAATTTTAGAATTATTAAGCAATCTATTTATGTTATTTGTAGAGAAAAAAGCAATATGACACAAACCATTATAAATTTTCCTAATAAACTTGACCTGCTCATCTGATATAAATGGCATTGAAATCTATTTCATTTTGATATTTTTATTTTTAATTTTATTATAGTGTTGATTTCTTTTAAATCCTTTAATAATATTAGCAATAGCATTTTATAATGGCCAATTTTTAACAAGTCATTAACAAATAAATGTACATTTTTAATTTTATCACTAGAATATTTGCATAATTTTTCATTTCGAAATAAAGAATGATTTCAATCCAGACAGCTTATGACACATAGGTACATGTGATTCATATGGAATAAAACCTCTAGTTTTCAATTGGTTTTACTAACATAAGATAATCCAAACTGTAATCATTAAGAAAAACGCAGAATATACAAGAATTTTATGGAATTGTATTTCTCTTTAGTTATAACCCATTTTATAATCCTTTAATCTCATTTAATTCATTAAATAAATTGATTATTAATTCTTGTTTTCCACAAATAAAAACATCATCCACATATCTATGATATATATTTAATTTCTTGATATTTCAATTGTTTTAAAAATTTAACTTTCATATGTTGATATAACAAAATTACAAATTTGAGCAAAAGCAGGTAGACCCATTAGCCAACCAAAGTTCATTTTATAATATTCATTATTAAAATTAACATAAACATTTTTATCAATAAACTGCAAAATACTTTTATAATAAAATGTATAATATCAGACTTTTACATTTTTTTAAATTAGAGCATTATAAATAATATTAATTGACTCTATTCTATCTATTGATCCATACATTTCATTTATATCAAAAGTACAAATTAAAACATGTAAATCTATATTTATAATTCTTAACTTTATCTACAAAATCAAACGATGATGAAATAGTATATTCTCCAAAACCTAAAAATATCTTGAAGTAATAATTCAATATATCTACATGTTTGATAATCAATATGCACCATCAAAATCAACCATCAATCTCAATGGATAATTTTCTTTATGTAGTTTTATATTCGAAAATATCCTAGGGGCAAATAGCAGATGATGGATATAAGTTATAATATGTATGACTATCAATAGCTTTATTCTTAAAGTTTTTTTTTAAAATTTCATTTATAAGTTTCATGCGAGATGTATCAATATTTAGTATTTCACTATTTTGAAATTTAAGCTTTTTCATTTGATCCATAACTTTTTCATTATATTTCGCCCTTGTAAACAAACACATACGAAGGTCTTTGTCCTCCTTTAAACACACTAAGTCATTATTTAATAGAAACTTTTAAATTTTATTAATTTATTATTTTGCCCTAGGATATTTTCTTTGAATATAAAGCTACATAAAGAAAATTATCCATTGAGATTGATGGTTGATTTTGGTGGTGCATATTATTATCAAATATGTAGATATATTGCAATTATTACTTCAAGATATTTTAGGTTTTGGAGAATATACTTAATTTCATCATCGTTTGATTTTGTAGATAAAATTAAGAATATAAATATAGATTTACATGACACAATGTGTACTTTTGATATAAAATGAAATGTAGGGATCAAGAGATAGAATAGAGTCAATTAATATTATTTATAATGCTCTTTTTGTTTCAAAAAATGTAAAGTCTGATATTATACATTTTATTATAAAAGTATTGCAGTTTATTGATAAAAATATTTATGTTAATTCTAATAATGAATATTATAAAATGAATTTTAGCTGGCTAATGAGTCTTCCTGCTGTTGCTCAAATCTTGTAATTTTGTTATATCGACATATGAAAGTAAAATTTAAAACAATTGAAATATCAAGAAATTAAAATATATCATAGATATGTGGATGATAAGCTTTTATTTGTGGAAAACAAGAATTAATAATCAATTTATTTAATGAATTAAATGAGATTAAGGATATAAAATGGGTTATAACTAAAGAGAAATACAATTCCATAAAATTATTGGATATTCAAGCCATTCTTAATGATTACAGTTTGAATTATCTTAGTGTTAATAAAAACCAATTGAAACTAGAGGTTTATTCCATATGAATCACATAAACATAAAAGTCATAAGCCGTCTGGATTGAAATCATTCTTATTTCTAAAATGAAAAATTATGCAAATATTCTAGTGGATAAAATAAAAATGCACATTTATTTGTTAATGACTTGTTAAAAATTGGCTATTATAAAAATGCTATTGATAATATTATTAAAGGATTTAAAAGAAGATCAACACTATAATAAAATTAAAAATAAAAATATCAAAATGAAATGGATTTCAATGCCATTTATATCAGATGAGCAGGTCAAGTTTATTAGGAAAATTTATAATGGTTTGTGTCATATTGCTTTTTTTCTCTACAAATAACATAAATAGATTGCTTAATAATTCGAAAATTCAAAATTCAAAGTTTAATCAAAATTCTATTATATATAGATTGATATGGGATGCGGCAGACAATACATTGGTGAACATAAGTGTACATTTGAGAAGAGAATAAAAAGAACATATGCTTTTATATAATAGAATCTCAAAAAGAGAATCAATATGGAACAGATGTAAATAAACCTTCATCATCTGTTATATTTGATCATAATAAATCTTGTCAATATGGATTTCAATTTGATTATAAAAATATGAAAATTATTCAAATTGAACGTTATCATAATAAATGTAAAATAAAAGAGGCTATGTTAATTTCAAGAAATCGTCAAATGTTAATGAATCGCCAGTCAGCAAATGTTAAGATAACAGAATTGTGGGAAATCTGAATTGATCTATGAGTATTGTTAAGGGTTGTCTTGTTTTGATTATTCAACATTATATAGTTGATAAAGACTACAAAGTGTATAGTCGAAAGTACTTCTAAAAGAATATAATTTATATAAATTGTACTGTATTTTGATATATATATTGATTTGTATATTACATATATTGTGAAACGAATACAGACATCAAACTTTATTTATTATATATATATATATATATATATATATATATATATATATATATATATATATATAAAGAACAAGCATTTATTAGATGCATTTGTCAATTTATTATATCTAAATATGCATAATATTATTAAATACATTTTTAATGTTAAATACATAATTTTGATTCTTGATAATGTAACAGTATAGTAAAAAGTGGTTTAACAGATTTCTATTAAATTGTAAATTGGATACATAATTTTTCATTTTTTTATCAATACATCTTTCACCTTATCTTCCTCATATCACAACCATCAGACCAATCTCCCTCTACTATTTGACAAAAAATACAGTTAAAAATTTATCTTGAAACATCTTGAACATTCCTATGAGCTGTAAAAAAATTATTAAAAGAGATAAAATGATGTATTTGTCTCTTGTACTAAAATTTTACACATTTCCCTTTCACCAAAAAATCCTGAAAATTTGTTTTTTTTTAAACAATTAATTAATTAACAAATTGATTATTAATTGCAAAAAAATCCTGATACATGATTAGTAAATATATGTAAAAATGTTTGTGTCCAATATGCATTTGTTGAAAATCTATATAAAAAAAGAATTAATTGTTAATATATTAAGTATTAATTTTAATGAGTAAACAAATAGATTATGTCTGCATACACATATCTTTATACACAGTTAAAGAAGCACAAACTGCTAAATACATAATTTATACAAAATATATACTTCATTAAATTTAACGTACTAAGAAACAAGATAATATAAAGGTATAATAGCAGCTATATTTAAGATCATTCCATGTAGATATATGATTTTAAATTTAAAGGTCAAAAGAAAACTTATGGAAAAGGTTTTTTTGCAAAATAACTACTTTTAAATTATCATTTGTGGATCCTGATAAGTTAAAATGTGTTAGATACTAGCCTATCTTTGTTTTTATAGAAAGTCAAACCTATGATTAATTATCTTCCAAGTTCCTGCTGTATTCTATTAAATATATTATATTTTTCACTTTTTCAATTGATATTTTTGATGGTTTAACATTGAAAATTGTTAATAGTATTATATTATACTATTTTTTGTAATAATAATATATCTGTATATGTAATATTTATTATCTCCTCATATATACAGAAATATTTTTCTGATTTAAAATTATTAATCAATTTTGTTTTCATTTGTTAATTGTTTCAAAAAAGCAACATATTCACAGTTGTAATATGATTCATTTATACCTATCACTAAGGAAGAATAAATTCTATAATCCAATTTTTTATCTCTCTCCATATCAATCCATATTTTCAAATAAGATAATTTCAAGATATCAACCAAAATTAAGATTCTTAATATTGTAATATAAAAAATAAGCCACATATTATTAAATCTAATGAATGGAAAATTGTCTATATTTTATATGCCTTAGCAAATACTGGAGAAATTGAATTTTTAGGGACCAGAGCATTTCAAGTTAGATTCTTTTAAAAAATGAAAAGAGCCTTGCCATTCATCAACTGGAATATTAATGATTTGGTCCAAAATGTTTTGATGCTTACTGATAATTACACTTAATTTATTAAAAATCATTCAATAACATTCTTGGAATGCTTGATATTTTATATATTCTTAAGTATTTAATTAATACTATTTATAAACATAAGTATGTAAATTCTCACATTCTCAATTTTACTGTAATTTCTATCATTAACTTGGTGATAAACTTTGATAACCAATGACCAATGACCATCAAAACCAAAATTAACTTCATTTACCTAGCAAAACTTTTATACCATTTTTACAAAACGGTTTTAATTATCTTAATTTTTGTTTATAATACATATATACACATCTGTTGTCAACAAGCTAACTTTTATTCTATTGTGCTATGTTTCAAAATAAGCAATTTATTACATAGAATTATTTTTAGTTCTTTATACAAGTACTAACATTCAGTTTATGTCCATTTTTAATTGTTACTTAATAAATATTTTATTTTATTAAATTTTAGATAAATAAAATAAATATGAATTAAATCATTTTAGAAAGATATAAAATATATTTTAAATGCACCTGGGTCTCATTTTACACGATAGATAGGTTCCTCAGAAAACACGTGCAAACAAAATCGCGCAAAAATAGACGTAACTTACATTGAAAAAGAGGGGGTGTGGTCTGTGATTTTTCAAAATTCGCATAAAAGCAAAGCACCAACGTAAAATTACTTTAAAATTCACACAAAAAAAAAAATAAGGAAATAAAATATGGCTAATAAAAAATTTCAAATTTGAAAAAAATTGATACAAGGCAAACTTTTTTTAACTATAATATTTAATTTTATTCAAAATAATATATTTCACATTGTTTTATACACGTTTTAATTATTATGATTTTCTGGTGATAATGTAATTAGTAATTAATCTTTGAGACAATGATTTTATTAATTGTTTACGAAGCTTGCGATATCCAGACATACAACCATTTAACTCTCATTGGAATTTAAGAGCACATTAATGATTAGTGTCATTAATAAGAAAATAATAATTGATTACATTCTTTTTTAGAAAGCAAAAACAGAATGTGATTTAAAATGCAAAATTAACATGCACAATGTTTGAACAAATTTACATTATAATCTTGTAAAATTTAATATGTGTATACATAAAATGTGGAATTCATGATTTTAATTTCATTATTGCATAAAATCTTACTATTATAAAGTGCTGAAAATATTGAAATTACTAAGATGAAAGTAGAATTCCAATAATGTGCTATTACTTTCAATATAACATAAGTGTGCAAAATTTATTATTTAAAGTAATAGCGCATTATCGGAAATCGACTCCCGGTGAAACACAAATCGCGTAACTTCAAAATCATGTTAAATAAGTCCACGTAAAAAGAGACCCAGGTGTACTTACATAGTGAACCAATATTTTTTTAAGTATTTATATATTTTAATAATTAAATTTTATGTTGTAGTTCAACTGTGATGTTACAATCATTACGTTGTGTTAAGCAGGTGACAAGCAATTTTGAATTAAAGTTAATGATAATAATCAAATTTTATTATTTGGTCATAATATTTTTGCCAAAATTAAACTGGAGAGATCGGAAGAGCACACGTCTGAGGTAGCAATTAAATATATGTCTTTTTATTACTTAAAAATTATAGTGGTGGTAAAAAAAAAAAGTCTTCATAGATATTTCGATCTTAAAAAGTAATTACTACAAATTATTATTATATATTATATGGAGAGACACTATATTCAAATTTTAATAATATATATATTAAAATTGCTATTTTTTATTAACTAAAATGATTATTACAAAATATTATTTATTTTTTAGTTATTCTACAATTATATAAAATAATTATATATTATTAAATTAATTTAATTAAAAGTTTTACCCTTCAAAAAGGAAAAACTAATTAATAAAATAAACAAGTAAATATATTTTTAAAACATCTGCTTAACTACTTTTCATAAAAAAAAAAAAAAAAGAAACGCACAAAAAGAAGAAGCTGAGAAGAAATTAAAATAATTTACAGATATTTACAAAATTGCATAAACTACATATTTATATTCTCTAAAGCAATTAAAAATTAATTGTGTTTTTGTTCAAATTAATGACAACAAACAGAGAAAATGCAATGAATTACTAATTTTATTACATTTCACTGTTTAGAAGCAATTAATTTTAAATAAAATTATTAACTTATAAATGAAAGTATATCATAAAATATCTTAATTATTAATCTTATAAATGCATATATATAATGATGTCTTTGAACTAATTAAGACACAGTAATAGCTATGCTGTAAGAAAAGAGGATAAAAGTGGGCAAGCAGTTGATTTCAAAGATTTTAAAAACTTAAAATGTAAATCAGTGTGAGATTGATGAAAGCACAAGTGATATGATGAAGACAATTTGTAAATTGAAAGAATTGGATTATACTCTGAAATATTTCAATTTTAGCACATTGTTAATAGCTGATAATTATATACATATATAATCAAAACGCAATAAAAATTGTAACTCCTACATATATTACTTATTATAAATTATAATAATATTTTAGAACTTCTAATAATTTGATTTTGAGAACACATTTGTTTGATTATAATTAGTAAACACACGAATAGTTTATTACTTATGGATGTCAATTTCAAGAATGAAAGTAATAGAGACTAAACCCAATCCATGGTTGAAAGCTATAGAGTTAGCCAATTTATTACTTTATTGAACAATGTAGGGGGCATCATTTAATTATTTTTGTTAAGTAAATTTAAATTAAATTCCCATAATTTTTCAGGCAACAAAATTTACTTATAATGTGAATATCTACAATATTAAATTATAAAAAGTACCTAAAATAAAATCTATGTTTAAAAAAAATCAAATGCAGGAATTTAGATTATTTATAACGTTTTTCAAACAATAAAAGTTGTGAAAACAATTTCAGTTATTTAGGGCCAAAAAAAAAAAAAAAATTTTAATATATATATATATATATATATCAATTTAAATTATGTTTATTTTTAAACCTTCCAAAATTCTAGATACTACTATAATCATATTACTATTTATAAGCACCACACAATTAATCTTAGGTTTGATCTAAGTTAAAATGTTATTTAAGTATAACGAACATTTAATAAAATAATCAAAATTTAACTATAAAGTTATAAATAGGTCAGTAAAATGTTTACCTTCTATTTTTTCAATTGTTTTTAGTATTATATATATATATATATATATATATATATATATGTGTGTGTGTGTGTTTCAATAAATAAATGACAATAAATAATATAACTTATTGACAGTATTACATTTTCATCTATTTTGCCCCTTTAAATATAATAAATTAGTTTTTCTTTTATATAAAACTGTAAGATTGTTTTCACATGAAAACCCCTCACTATTGGTTATGGCATTTTCCTGCTATTTCTTACTTTTTTATCTGAATCGGCTCTGATTATTACAGGTATCTAAAAACACTACATATTCTTATATTTTATTTCCACAAAATTAATTTGCAATTAACCTTGCTAGCTATCTTGTTATTATAAGCAATATAATGCAAAACAAAAATAAAAAATTATAAAATTTTATCTAACTAGCCATTGAATAACCTCTAATGTTTTTTTGTTTGGTATTCTGTGAAAGATTGCTTCAAAGGCTATGCTTTTCAAATGAGCTAATCAATGATTTTTATATATATATATATATATATATATATATATATATATATATATATATATGTGTATATGTGTGTGTGTGTGTGTGTGTGTGTGAAAGTAAATAAATAATATATTTAAAACTTTTAAACTCCATTGCTATTTATTTCTTAGTAGTTTATAAATGTAAATATGAATTTTCAATATGTAGTCAAGGCAACATTTAAATAAAAAATAAATTGCACATTTCACTGTTATCTAAAATCTTATTATAGATTGGATATCAGTGGGGAACCTGAAAAGTCTAAGTTCAAGTCGCTTCTAATTACATTAAGTTTAGTATAGACAATACACTTTTATTTAAATATTACATATTTAACCTGTATTCTGACCATCTCTGTTTTCTGTATTTAAATGCACATATTAAGGTTCTATATATGAGGGGTTTGACTGACTTAAAGCCAACATGGATGTGAGAATAATATTGGCATCAACAAGGGTTTTGAGCAATTCATCATCAGATTTTCAATAATATGGATGAAGAAAGAATTGAAGGGAGAAGATTGAAGCTTGACTATTAAAGTTTAAAGATTTGCAATCTTAAAATAAACTGAGCATTTATTGTATGTGTGGGAGATGGTAGATCCAGATCAATTAATGAGTGCTGGCTCAGCATGAAATATGTGTATAATGAAGATCATTTATCTTTTTTTTCACATGTGTGTGGTCATGTGTATTGCCTGTATAAAATAGAGTGGATAATGTAATATAATGTATTATTGAAGTTTATTGCATCAATTTTGTAAGTGAAAGCAATTGATAAGAATTATATGAAAGTAATCGAAGGTGCATCTGCAATTTGTTTATAATTTATAATTGGTAAAAGTTAATGCTTATCATAATATATAAAAATATTATTACCTACATATTGTAATTCATATACTATCTTTACAAAAGTACATATATATTCACATATTTTCAAATATTTAGTTATAACTATAATCCAAAAATATTACACTAATATATTTGAATTACTTTATTATTAGTTTGGAGAAATATTCCAAAGCATATGGCTTATCTACACAACATTAAATATGTGAAATTATGATTCTTTTATTATATTTATATAAACATTTAAAAAACAAGTAAAACAATTGGAGCTCATTTTTTGCATCGATACATGATGAGCATATTATAACTTAAGTCAATTAATAAAGACATAAGATAAAAACAAATAAACTATGGCTTTATTTTATAAAATTGTGCATGTATTTTAAACAAGATTTGATAAAAAATATTTTAATCATTTTATATAATTCTTAATTAAATTGTATGATATAAAATATCATTATGTAAGAGTGATAATCTTATATACTTATTATTAGAATAATACAGAAAAGCCTTTTTTGGCAAATATTTTTTTCTCTTTTCTTTTTGACTGTAATCTATTGTAAAGCTTCATTTTACATTACATACATAGTAGCATTAATTGTGGTTTACATAAATTAAAATAGATAATAAAAATGCAATCCAAAGATTTACAATTATAACATACAAAAGAAACATTTATCAATTAAGCTTGAAAATATATTGCAATCACATTGCAAAAGGCATAAAATATTTGACAAGAAAAGGTTTTCTGTATTATTCTTATTATTAATACATATAATTAAGAGTACCATACTTCTTCATCTTCTTTATGCCACTTACTATAAGCTTTAAAAAGTAATGATACTTGCCATATGACAATGTTCAATAAGTTACTAATGCTCTGTTTTCCTATCCAAAATTTCAATCTAATTTCAAGATTATAGCTTTCATCAGTGAGGAGCTTCAGCTCTTGGAACAGTGCAAAAGGATTTTTAGAATTTAATGTATTCTCCCTCTAGCTTCCCCATCATTTATTTTCATATTATACTAGAAGGTTCTTATCTCAAACTGAAAAATATATAAATGTTTTCAATGTAAGTGAACTGTCTTGTATAGTCATATAGAATTATATTCAGTTTCAATAGATTATAGTTTTTTTTTAGTTTTTAATACATAAAATCATATTTATTTTGTAGCAAAATGTGATATATTATTAAGTTAATATTATAATTTATCATATGACATCAGCTTACATATTGTTGTTTTGGGAATATACTATATAAACAAGTTGCCTTTAGTTGAAAACAATTGTGTTTATTAGTTTGGGTTAATAGTCTGTTAGTTTGAGATAAATGATATGATTGGAGAAAAAGTTCATTAGATTATGAACATCCAGTTATAATGTTCCAATAGCCAAAGATACTCACTGATTAAAGCCATAAGCTTGAAACTAGTCTGGGAATTTTGGATAGAAAAGCAAAGGATATGATTTCTTAAGCACACATCTGGTAAATACCATTGATTTCTAATGCTTACAGTAAGTGACATGAAGAAAGTGGAAAAGTATGTTACTGAAACAGCAATATGTAAGCTGAAGTCATTTGATAAGTCATGTAATATTTTTTTGATTAATACAGTATTATCATTGCTATATGATGATCGCTGTATATAAAATAATTTTCTCTGTTGTTTTAATAGTCAATGTATGCTTGTCCATAAATATTTATTTATAAGTCTTCCACATGTTAAATTCACAACCAGTAAAAACAAACTTATTATGCCATTAATAAATTATTGTAAAGCTGTCACATTCACATCTCAAACATAACTGGCAACAATAGTCTTTTAGGCCAGCTACATATCTCATATTTGTTTATATAATATTAAAGTCTTTTGTTTAATTTACATTAAATTTTTAAAAAAAGTTTGCTAAAGCAACCATATGAAAAAAAAAACTATTATGAAAACAAAGGCCTGAAGCGACTGTCATTTTTGTATTCCATAATTAATAAAATGGAATTTTTAGAGTTGCCTCTAACACTATCAAAATCACATATCAAATATATCAGATATATTTTAAAATTTAATTTTAATTTAGCTTTGTTAATAGTTTTGTTGACCAGTTTTTTAGTTTAAAAAAAACTATTAATAAAGTTGAATGTATTAATACCTTGCCAGGTACATTCCAAACTTTTTTTTCAGTTGTGAATTTTACACTTTTATTTATATAATATTACAAATTTTTATTCAATTTACATTAAATGTTTAAAAAAATTGTTAAAGGAATCAATTTTAAAAATTACAAATAATATATTTAGTTATTATGAAGAATTTAATGCAAAAGAAGAAACACTATCAAATTCACTTATAAAAATGACAGCCATGTAGATATGTCTGGTATTTATTTACTTAAAACATAATTTAAATATCATTCACATTTATAATGAAATAAGAAAAATAAAATACTAAATTAATTAAATAATGATGATTTTCTTAAATATTTTATTTGCACTTTCTTTGAAAAAAAATCTTATTTATCCCCAATTGCCTTATATTGTAAATAAGCAAGATATATTAATTAAATTATTAATCATAAAATATATTTCAAAAATTATTAGAAAAAAATTCTTATGCCAACATATAATTTAATCACATTCCATTATTTTTGCTAATATTTGTAAAGACAGACAGGTACTTCTTGTGTTATTTATATCCTCAGCTCATTCATACAATCTCCAAATTACTCCATATTGTGAAACGATTCTCTTGCATGTTATGAGTATATAATTTATGTACATCTTTTTAAAAAGTATCAAATATATATATATATATATATATATATTTGATACTTTTTAGTATTATCTTGATATTTGATTATATATATATATATATATATATATATATATATATATAATCAAATATCAAGATAATACTCTATCTTTAGTAATGCATACACACACATGAAAAAATTCAATCTATCAGCACACCGAAAGAAAGTGACAGCTTGGTACAACATGCCAATGATAATTGAAGAAGTCTTACTTCAAAAGTACTAGGAATATCACAACTTAGTTCCAGAGCTAATATTATATAATAAATAATATTATTTAACTCTAGATATTACTCTAACCATCTGTTACTATATCAACACTTTATGCCTTATTATTGAATGCTATTTTATAGTAAAGATTGACATAAAAATAGCAAAATATTTGTTTTTAGAAATTGCTGTCTTAATTAGAACTAAGCAAGACATGCAGCAAATTAAACAATATTGAGTACAATACATTCAATAATAGTTAGTGAGCACAATTTAAAAAATATGCCCATGTTATTTGAAATTCACTTCAGATGTCTATATTTTAGTGTTGGTACCTTCTTTTATTAATGAATATTATATATAAATACATATTTTATGATACAGTTTAAATGTATTATATTTTTCCATTATTTTGTTATGAATAATAATATGTAAGGACATTCATGTATTTAATCAACATCAGTAATAGATATGACTTGTCAATTACTTTGATCACATATTGCATTCTACAAATTGCCTTTTTCTATTTAACTAATTAAAATATTCATTTTTTTATAATGAGAATTTTTCTATTCTCCAATTTTATTTAAAACATGCACTTAAAATTATTATTAAAATTATAGGGCATTAGCGATTAAACTCCAGGTATATGGCCATTAAACATTACACAAACCCCATTCTTTATGCTTATCCAAGCTGTTTATACTAAGACAAAACTCTCCATACAATAGTGGCTACTCAGGGTAAGCCAGAGAAATCAATAGATTCAGGAAGATTTGTGCATAAAATCAATCTAGTGCATATTTATCTAATATCCCCAGATTGTTTTTTCTAGCTTGTGACTTTCATCAATGAGGCGCCTTGGATCTGAGAGCACTTCCTCTGTGTATAGAAGTATGCCTGTATTTCAAATATTATTTAAATTGTTTTTTTTTTTTAAATTAATAGATATTATATCATTTACACATAAAAATTATCTCAGTATAGAATAAAATATGTATGTTTATTTATATAACAAATTCCATGTACATCAAAGATTCTTAATAAATTAATATCCTGAATATTTTGATGAGTTTTTTTTAAGTAATCACTCAGAAATGTGGCATAACCATAACACCAGTGAGATTCCAATATTTTGAAATCTGCGTAAAATGATTATTAAAACTCATTGATAATATATAATTTCTTGTTATTTCTCTATTAATATACATTTTTGTGAGAAAATGAATTATACAATGTTATTTTAAAAAAGATTAAACTATAAATTTAAATGATGTTGTTGATCTCGTCACGTTTTCCATTTTACATAACAGTTACAATATTTTATTTAATATATAGGGTATATGAGCACAGACGTTCACACGACCCACCACTCTCCACACTATCTCATAACACTGATACACTTGAACAGAATCTTGGCCTTAGGGTGGCCTTTGAGCGTTCCATCATCAGATTTTCAATTGGATGGACAGTTGAAGAGTTGGAGTGTGGAGTAGATTGAAGCCTGTCCATTAAAGTATGAGGATTGGCTATCTTAATATATATATCTGAGCACTTGTAGCATATATGTGTGGAGATGGTAATCTAGACCAACTGATGATTTCTGGTTTAGCATGAAATACGAATATTGAGGATTATTTATCTTTTCAACATATATGTGTTCAAGTGTATCAGTGTTATGAGATAGTGTGGAGAGTGGTGGGTCATGTGAAAGTCTGTGCTCATATACCCTATATATTACATATATAAACCCAGGTATATAATAAGCCTGTGTGTTTCAGTTAATATTTTATTTAATAAATTTAAATATAAATTTGATTTTCACATTTGCAAATAAATAAATACAATGTTTTATTAAACAAACCCAAATTATAACATGTTTTTATTTTACATTTATTATATATTTTAAATAATATGTCATTTTTATTTAAGTGGCAGAGTCTGGAATTCAAGATGCATCGATCATAATTCATGGTCCAGAAGATGGGGTACCTAAATTTCTTATGGAATGCCAGCAATCAAATATTCTAATATTTCTTTAACTATTTTTGTTAGGAATATTTTTTTGTATATTTTCTGAATCGATTCCCAATCATAAAGATATTAATTTAATGAATTATATTTCTTTAGTGTAACTTTCACTACACAATTCTCATGCAAGATAGTGGTTTCTACTTCACTTTTAATACCTTATAAAGGGTTATAATTAGAAACATATGACCAAAGGTATGTGAATAAGATATTTGATTCCCAAGATAGACATTTTGTGCTGAACCAGCCCAACTGATGAGTGCTAGTACAGGGTGAAATGTGCATCTTGGGAATCATATCTTTTTCATATGTCTTTGACCATATTTTTATCATTACAACCCTTCACAAAGTATTAAAAGTGGATAAAAACCTGTTCCTACCTTGTGTGAGGTGGTGTAATAAAATTACACTACAGAAATATTATTAATTAAATCGACAATCTCTAGTCTAATGAATGATTAATAAAAATAATTATCAAATATATTAGTGTTCATTTATTTTCAAAAATTGAGTTTATTGCATAAAATGTTTTAAAATATTGTATCATTATATAAATTAATATTATTAAGTTCACCAAATAAAAACTTTCTTAAATAAAATTAAACAAAATTGAAAGTATTTTTGTGTTTTTCTCAGCAACTTACACAGTCCACATAATGTCTCACATTCATTTATTTGAAGTTAAAAATAAAAATAGTAATTGCTCAGACTCAATTATTACTGCAGTGATTATTCTTAAACATTTTAATTATTTTCTCTGACCTAACCTAAGTTGTTATAATTTTTAATTTTTCTCTACTTTCTTCCACACAATTTTACTGTCATTTATAAATGAATCTAATTAATAATATAGGCAAATGTATGACATTAAATGTCTTTCACATTTTTTAAAAAGTACCCAACCTAAAACTATAACTATTTTATAGATCATAGACATAATGAACAACACCAGTCTCTAACTCTCACAATATATATAATTATAATTTATAAATGATTATATAAAATGTCTATATTTTATCAGCTATGAATGCTTTAGGTTCATTCCTTATTTCTCAGTAAAATAAAAAAAATGAAACTCCCAGCCACCAAATCTTCCTAACTAGAAAATTTACTTTTGAAAAACATTAGTGGCTGATCATAATCATTTATAAATAATTACCACAATCCCTGCATGTTCCACAGTGGATTGCATGATTTCTCAAGACTGTGGATATTATGAGCATATTGGTTATTAAAAGCTCAGACAAGCAAACACTAATTAAATCGTTTAATAAAAATCATTTAACAATTCATTAACAATGAATATATGAAATAGTTGCAACTATCGGTACATATACAAAATGTTAAATAGAATATTAATTAACAGATTTTATATATATATGAAAAACAAAAAACAAGTTAAATGTCAACAGAGCAGCATTCTACCAAAAACACCATCAAGCGTTTGTTTACATAAACGTCAGAGCATGCATTCACTATCTCTAACTTTAATTCCACTTTCAGATCATGATTTCAAAGCTATTTGCTATCGTCAGTGAAAGCTAGTAAATTTTAGAAACTAAATCTAAACACAAACTCTGAGCATTTGTGAAACAGTTTCTATTCAGCTTGCAAGCGTGAATCTTTAGACACGTAATGTCTTCAAACTCTAGCATAGCAAGCCAGATAGCTACATGGGGTCTGATCGCAAGTTCAGCATCACCACATAGTAAGCCTCTACAATATATATCATTGCTAAAGATCTCAAGGTACAATTTATGAAAAACACAAAACAAGTTAAAAACTTGTTAACGCTTGGATTTATGTCAACAGATAGTGTTCTATCAAAAACATCATCAGGCATTTGTTTACATAAATGTCAGAGCATCACTTCACTTTCCTCTACTTTAATTCCACTTTCAGGATCATGATTTCAAGCTATTTGCTATCATCAGTGATGATTCTAAACTGAGATCAGACCCATGTAGCTATCTGGCTTGCTATGCTGAGTTTGAAGACATTATGTGTCTGAAAGGTTCCCGCTTGCAAGCTGAATAGAAACTGCTTCATAAATGCTCAGAGTTTGTGGTTAGATCTAGTTTCTAAAATCCCTGTCTTTCACTGACAATAGCAAATAGCTTGAAATCCTGATTTGAAAGTGGAATTAAAAGTTAGAGTAGTGGATGCATGCTCTGACGTTTATAGTAAACAAATGTTGATGGTTTTTTGTAGAGACGCCTATCTGTTGACATAAATACAAGAGTTAGCAGGTTTTTACCTGTGTTTTTCATAAATGTACCCTTTAGGTCTTCTAGCAATGATATATATTACAGAGGCTTCTACTATGTGGTGATGCTGAACTGAGATCAGACCCATGTAGCGCTCTGGCTTATATAACTAGTTTGAAGACATTATGTGTCTAAAAGATTCATGCTTGCAAACTGAATAGAGCTGCTTTCATAAATGCTCAAAGTTTTGTGTTTAGGATCTAGTTTCTAAAAATCCTGTCTTTTACTGATTTGGTTTAGACAACAAAGGGCATGAAATCATGATCTGAAAGTGGAAGTAAAAGTTAGAGATAGTGAATGCATCATATCTTTATCTTTAATTCTTACTTTTTACAATACTCATATTCTAATTAAATTTATTATCAATTATCAAAATCAATAATATATTCTATATTATGTGCTCATTAATAAGTATTTATTATAAAACTAAGGACTGCAGTAAAGTTACAAAGTTAATAAGGGATTTTTAGCATATACGAATAATATTCTAAGACATTATTCTAAAATATATAGACATTGATACTTTAAGAATCTTATTACACTTACAAGACTTTAGTTTTTAATAAATAAACTATCTTTAATAATAACAAATAAATAAATCTTAACTTTACTTTAAATATAGTTTAATAACTTGTGTCTTTCTTAATTATCTTAGTAGTCGATAACTCATAAAAATAAGTATGACAGGGATTTTATATCAAACCTAAATACACCTAACTTATTTTTAATAAGACATACTAATCTTAGGTATAACTTAACATTATCTATTCCTATTATATCATCAATCATTAAATAATAATAATGATGTCTATCTTTTTTTATTTTTCATATAGTATCTGAATGGTATGATCACACTATTAATTGATTAATTTAGCAATAACAATATTGTACTTATTATATTAATTACTCTATGACCATTGTAATATGATGTAATAATGTCACTGTCGTCAATTTCATAACAGATAATAGGAATATTGTATTTATTTAAAAATAATATTAATAAATTCAATATTAGAAAAATATTATGTTTTTTCAAATATTCGGTTATTTAAATGCTGGGGTAAATAATGACTCACACATTTTTAAAACAAATTAAACAATGATACATTATCCATTAAGAATTATTTACAACATTACAGTTCAAATTAGAAAACAAAGGAAAATAAAATATAAGAAAATAATAATACAAAAATGTTTACACTATATTAGCTCTATAATCTATATTAAATAATCTATACATTCTTTTAAAATGTTATACTTCATTTAATATTTATGCTATGTTTTCGAATCTTAATTTTTAAATACATTTGTAAGTTTCATCATATTGCTGTAAATACAATTATAGGTAATGTTTTTAGCATATGTAAACAATAAAACTTTAATAATAATTAAATTGTTGCTAATTAATTTTAAGTTATTAATGTTATTCATTACATACTGTAATATTATGTGTTCACTTTACTATTAATGCATTTAATATTATAATATAAAATTAATAGTATCTGTAATGTAATAACAAATAATTGATTACAACTTATATTTCAATTTAATACCAGTAATTCATGTTACAGGTTTTATCAACATGCATTACATATATGTGTTGTTGAAATAATAATATTATTTAACTATTCATTAATTTCAAATTCATAAAGTATTATATTAGATAAATTCTATGACTTTTCTATAAATTATTTACTTTACTTTATGTGTTATACTACCTTTCTAATAAATTTCATACAAAACATCTCTAAAACTTATTTAAAATTTCCAAACAACTTTTCAACTTAAATAAAATATACTATCCAAATTTATTTATACTTTAATACTTATCTATACTTGGTAAACTTCTTCAACCAAATATACGCATCTCTCCTATAGTAAACTTAACTAATTTATCCAATAAATGCTAGAAAAATTAAAAACATGACTTTTAACCTCTCTTCCTAATTTGGCAATAAAAATAATTACTTATAAATAATAAATATAATTCTAATACGTATAACATAAACAATATCAAAATTTATTAACTAAAGAATCATATAATTATTTCTGTTTCTTATGTAATGTTGCATCATATTTATTTCATAATTCAAATTATGCATATTTAAATAAAACTGTCACTGCCAATATAATGTGTGTGTATTTTAAAATAATCATACATTCATTCAAAACAACATAATATTTAGTGGACTAAAGAAAACATATTAAATACATCAAAATTATTAAGAAGGATACAATTTTTACCATAGATAATGAATTAATGGTCCAGTCCATCTTCCAAATATTCTTCGAATTACAGCTTCATAAAAATAATTCATTTAATAATCACGATCATTCTTTAAAATATTCTAATATATTAATTTATAAAATAAAATTTTGCGTGAATTAATCATTATATTATTTTTAGTTATTAGCTAAAGATATGTACCTATCTTATTTTAATAAATTAATAATATTTAAATTTTATGTTAGATAAATAAATGTGAATCTATATTATATAACTCCAGTTACGTCTCCTTTCACCATAAAGTTCTTTTAATCTTGTGGTACACATTCAATATGAATCCCATTTCCTGTTTCCGGTCCATCATCGTATTTTTTGAAAGTTGATAAAAATGATAACGTTTCTTTAAAACAAAATAAAAGTTAATTCTTCCATAAAGAAATAAAATAAATTAAAAATAGTTTATAGATCCTGCTTTTAGTTCTTTCTAGAATACGTTCAAAGTTATTATTTTAAATTAGTCTATAGTTTATGAAAATTATCATTTAATTATTTTAAATTGACTGGGACGCTCAAGATATTTATGATTCTGCAACAAAAAAGGATCCAGGTGGTGAATAAGTTTCATCTAAAACGATCAGCCAAGTAAATTATTTAATATAATAATTTTTATCATATTAAGACTTTTAGCTAATTATGATTTTTCTTAATTTATTTGCCTTTCAAAATTGTCAACATCTAGTCTTTTAAAACATAAAGACTTTAACATATGTAAGTATTTATAAAACTACTTTTATTTTTAACATTCTTCTTAAGATATATTTAACTGATATCTACAAAAATACTTTCTAGTTAAAGTATTTTATTCTTGTAAAGTATTTAATTTTCTTAATAGGGCTCAATAGCAATTAGCTTTTAAAATTATATACTGTCCAAAATATTACTTTTCTCCATCTTGTACTTTTCCCAACTAACCAGCTATTAATAATATCTCTATATAAAGTTTCCGGAAGATATTTTCATCATATACATGTTCCCATATTTATTTTTCTGTAAATTGAGCTAATAGATCTAATCGATAAAAAAATTAAGTTAACACTGCATGTTTATCATTTAAAACTTTATAAATTATTTATAATTATACCTTGTAATTTTTAAACATTTTAAGAGCTGCTTTATCAAACTAGTGCATTTGCTATTTAATAACACAATTAACTTTAGCAAATCAATCATGAGTCCTCCTCCAACAATTAAACGTTTTTGAAAACTAGAAGAACTTCCCATTTGGATTGGTGATTGAAACAATCAACTGTTGGCTTTATTACATATATTTACCAACAAATACAAAATTAAAAATGTTAATGACTTATTTAATATTTAATAATTAGTAATATTTATTAAATTTCTAAAATAATCTTGTCGTTTTTTATTTAAATTTATTAAACATTCTTTAAAATATTCTTACTATTTGATTTTAATTTTAACTTTTATAAAATTATTTTTAAATAAAACTAAGTATTTTTATAATAGCCATATTTTTACAAAACAATATTTTCAAAACTGATTTAATATTTCACATTGAATATCTTTATTTGACCTTGTATAAATCACGATATTATAATATATTATAGATTTTTGCATGTTCTACAACTTTACTAAACAACCTACACATGTGTATATTTAACAAACATCTGTCTTTTATTAAACACCAAGAAATCATTAACATCGCTTAAAATAAACCAACAATTGTATTTTTTAAAATAAATGTTTTTAAACAAACAAGATATTATAATAGATTTAAATAAATTATCCAATATTATTAAAATCAAATATTGGTCTTTATTTAAGTATTACAATAATTAAA
>JAQFVV010002122.1:0-34412 GCA_028023455.1 Epiperipatus broadwayi | reverse complement strand
TATTACATTCAAATATCAGCCTTTCAAGCTAATTGAGCACGCGCCTTTTGAGAGTGTTAAATAAATGAATACTTTCCTCTTCAATCCAAGATATAGTATTTATAGTATTTATATAATACAATTTTGATTAAAGATTGAATTATAAATTTTAGAGTTACTAAGTAATCTATTTGTATTATCTATTGAGAAAACAGTAAGATGACATAATCCATTATAAATTCTTCTAATAAACTTAACCTGGTCATCCAATATAAATGACATTGGAATCCATTTCATTTTGATATTACTTTTATTTTTAGTTTTATTGCATTATTAATTCCTTTTAAATTTTTTAATAATATTACTACTAGCATTTTTGTTATAACCAATTTTCAACAAATCATTAAAAAATAAATTTACATTTTTTTTTCTTATGTCATAGCATCGGCCGGGACGCGAACCCACAACCGTCTGCAACCAACAACTTGCTTGCATAGCGGCTGCGATACCTCTCGGCTAACAACGCAAGACATTTTTTCCCCATCAAATGTTAAGGAATCGGTAATTATCAAATGTTAAAATAACGGAATTGGGGGAGAATTAACATAAATTGAACTAAGGGTATTGTGAAAGAAAGTCTTTTTTTGATTACTCAATTTTATATAGTTGATAAAGACTATAAGATGTATAGTCGAAGTTACTTCTAATAATATAACTAATATTTATGTGAATTTTACTGTATTTTAATATATATATAATGATTTGAATATTACATATATTTTGGAAACAATACAGACATCAAACTTAAATTATATATATATAATGTTATGACATATATTGCAACCCTCACTATATGAATAATAAGAATATATATATAAAGAAATGTTAGAATAAAAATATTATTTCCTTAAAATCAACTACGCTGGCATAAATCGGTAAATATAAAGACGGTCACAAAGTGTCCATGAAGATAATAACTTCTAAGTTAAAGTAGCTTTAAAATCCATAAGCGAAATATTATTAGATAAGAAATTTGCATCTTAAAATTATACAAACTCAGTTAGACTGTGAAGATAAACATAACTCAAATCAAAGTACAATAAATAACTTTAGACATAAAAATTACCATAAATTCAACATTACGACTGTGAATTAATAATTTATTTTTCTCAGGGTTTAAATAACTTAAATATTATCATTTTATGAGATATACTTGGGTCAGTGAGAGATTTTGCCACTACTCAAATATAACAAAACAGTTCATAAAACAAAATAGAATTAATAAAGAATATTTGGCAAGCCAAATACCAACAGTAATATGAACTTTGAGCTTTATGAAGTACAAATAAATTCTTAATAAAGTAAGCACAGTAACTTACAAACTCATTTTTATTAAATAATTATGGGCAATGTGATCAAAATCAGTGAATGATGTATCTAATAACTCAAATAACCAGGTTAGTCCAAAAACCAATAGATCATTAAAATATTATTTAAAATGAGACATGGGCTTAAGATCTACTGTATTCTGATCAATAAGTCATAAATTCTAAATGTACTCTAAATGTAAGAGCTTGCCAAAATCTTAGTGATATATTAATGCATAATAAAATATACTGTATTGATTGATGATGACCTTAAGAAAATAAGATAATATATTGTTATCAAAAACAATAATAATATGGATGATGATTAGCAATAAGTCCACAGACAACTAAATATATTTTCAAAACAACAAGATTTATTTACACTATTTACAACTTTTTAAAAATAATAATAAACAATTGAAAACATATTTATTTTAGAAACAATATAAAGCAAGATATATTCATTTGGTTACAGGTATATTTCATTTAAATTTACTACAGTTTTGTAATATAACATCCATTTATAGTATGCTATTGATTGCATTAAAGAATAGCTAAACTTTATTAATCAATAATATGATAATGGCAATTATCGTGTAAAGCACAAATAATTATTACTGTTTAACATGAAGAAATTTAATACTATAAATATGAGGCAGACACCAGAAGTCAAATGTGTACAGAATACTTAACTTTGCCTATGTACATAAAATAATCATAACTATTGAACTGTCTTACCAATATATCGGCAAACTACTGCTTGATGGAAATAAATAAAATGAAATTGAACATGTGTATCTCTTATTATATTATACATAGGACAAGTTTTATAAAATTACTAGTAAGTTTTGTTGATTTGTTTGTAAACTGTCATAATGCAAAGTACAACAGCACAATACATACACTATTTTATTTAGCTAAACACTCTAGATAAGTGGGTTTTCTGAAGCTGACTCTAATTTTTTACTGCTGCTATAATTCAGAAGCACCTAAAACTTCACCATACATGTTGGAAAATAACTAGACATCATCACGAGGGATCAGATAATAAAGAGAGGCTTCTCAAAACAACATTATATAGTTTCATAATAATATGGCAGTTTCAAATACCTTTTTCCTAGGCACAAAATGAGTGGACATTGTCTCATCACAGGAAGCAGAATGCATGCCATGAAAATAATTCTCTTCAGGGATTAAACTATGCTAGTTAAGCATTAACTAATAATCAATCCTCTCATGGAATAAGTTATGGAAGAGTGTATTCTATCCACCTAAAGCACAATGTTAATGATACAAAATTGAATGAAATTATATGCTTCTCACATTTATCGTAAAGTTGGAAACTCAAGCACAAATTCTCATCAAAACAATGGCAAGATAAAAAAATTCCCTCTATTATAAGCTAAAAGTTAAATAACCCACTTCACACAATACATTAAGTACTAAATAGTGTATGAAACCATCAAAGATACTGTAAGTCAAATGACTCTAAACTATTTGTCAAAAGCATAATAAATAAGAAACACACAGTGAATGAAAAATAGCACAAAATCTACAGAAAATCAAATGGATACATATTAAATTATAGGAAAATACAATAAAAAATATAAAAATGAATGTATCCCTGCTTGTATGAAAAACTCCATATAATAAGATAAAAGTGCCATTATAAGTATATACTACTACCATACTTCTGACAAGTCATTATATCTGTTTATCAAATAAGAAGAATATCAATAAATTATTTTCACAAATGTAAGAGATAAGTGTCTCTCTCTATTTTTAGAGGCAAACTTAATAAACATTAAATTTCAAACACCAACCAGTAAAAGAAAAAATATAATTCTTACCTTTAATCTATTTTCAGAGTAATTACAAGTCCCGAGTACCACAAATAAAAAAAAACCTTTAATAACATATTCAAAACTAAACAAGAACAATAAAAAAATCATTATTATTATATTTTACTTTATACCTATAATTCATAATTTAAATTCCTTTTCTATAAGATGACTGATGTGGAAGATGATGTAATTGTTGACCATTATAATATTTCATAATGTGATACATCCACATTTTTAATATTTTATCCTGGTGAAGTATAACAAAAATAAATACCCAAAACCTTATGGCAAATACAATAACAATACAATAGTGCTTATAAACCTTTTCTGCTGTAGAATTTTTTGATCCTATTCTTTTTAACCTAAATTGTAACTCTAATTTGTTCAAGTTGCATTAGCAAAAGAAAACTTTCTCAAAATATTATTTAAAATAAAAATATAGAAAATTTTAATCTTGAAGTTTAGATACAACTCATATGATAAAATTAAAGATGGGATACATTAAATGGTATTCAAGAGAAGGAATACATTCAATGATGACCCATTCTGTCCTGCCATCCTAAAAAGAGACAAAAAAGATCCATAGGAGAAAAAGAAAGAGCCCAGAATTTGATATCTTAGACATTGGTGACTAAGCCTTAATAACTCTAAATGTACAAAGGTAACACCAAAGTTTTAGTTCATGAAAAAAATCACATTATATAGGTAAATCAAACCCTTCAGACTGAATTCATATGTCATAATACCCAGGGTCTGAGATATAGGCTTGAGAGGAAGGCAAATAATAATCAATCCCAAAGAACTGCATACAAGCCAGTTATTAATTGGTTACCAGAATAGACATTTCCATCTAGATATAAAAGGAACCAGCCTTAGGGATGGCATAACAATAAGCTTTCATATGGCTTCAAAGATAAAGGGGGGGAGACCAAAGTCTGGTCCCTCACCTGAATTTTTTAATTTTATCCAATATATAAATCAATCGGATGATCCAGAACACTTGATTAAAAGTCGAGACAGCAATGTGTGAACCATAGCAAAAATAATATAAATATTGGTGAAGGCATCTCTGGGATGGATCTCCCATGTACTATATTGTTAATAAGAGTTGACAATGTAGTTCTCTTTACTTTAGCATATAGGCTATAAGGTCTCTGTAGGGTTGAAGGGAATGCAGTGGCAGAAGAGAATGTAAAGAAATTTCTTCCTCCTCTGAGGCATCAGGGAGAAAATGGAATCAATGTTGAGAAACTCAGTGATGTACAAGAAAATGTTTAGTAGGCAAGACATTAAAGTTAATTTGCTATGGGAAATCAAAGAATTTAAGATTAGGAACAATTGCACAAATTTCTTGATTAGCAGATGGTTGATTCATCCACAGAAGGTTGATCCTGCAAAAAACATCAAAGTGGAAGATGTAACGAGCTTCCCAGAAATTAATTTTTCTTGGAAGATGGCTTATAAGGAGTCACAGTATACTTAGGGATATGGGACATAAGGATTGTTGACCAACTAGTGGGCAACAGGGAGAGGGTTATATGGGAGAGACATTTTCCTTAAAGGGTGAGGAGTTAGGGTGCTGCAGGAAACATTTGTATAGACAGCGTTGTAGAAATGTTGAAATAAAAAAATATCTAGAGTGTAGGGATACCCCATTGAGCTTGGTGTGTTGCTGAAGGCCTCTCAAGCTAATAGTTGCACTTTTGCCCCCCTCTAATCAGATTGGTGCACATTTTATGTTCTGTCTGATAAAGGCTCTAGTGAACAACTGCAGTGAAATAGGACATTTTAGGGAATATTAGTATATTGATGTGGAAGGACTTGGCAAACATGGGCATATATACTTTCAACAGGGAGGATTTAATTTTCTGTGTAGATTGAAGTAACTTATCTTGGACAGATCTCATCATGGCTGAAATGGATTCAAATAAAAGGAAAGCCTAAGAAATTCTGAGGCTTTGCTGCAAATGGGCCAGGAATATTCTTTTCAGAAGATAAATGCCAGGCAGACAACTTGGCCATATTAAATCAGAGGCCCGAATGATTAGACAAATTCCTCAAGCATAGATAGCAACCTGGAAATTAGCTTTTTTTATCAGAAGAAAAATATAGATGATGAGATGAATTGATGTATTTAAAGCTGAAATATGGGCCAGGAAGTGATTTCTCAATTTGAAGGGAGCAATGAATTGAGATAGGGTGATGGAAAAGGGGGCACTGAAAGAAAATTCATGTGGGATGAAGGATGTAATGACAGAGAATGTTTCCCATTCAATAAGATACTTACATCATGATTGTAGAGAAGGTTCTTGATGATATTAATAATTCCTGAGAAAAATGTCATGCTCATCCAGCAAGGTTAAAAGGGTATTGATTTGGATAGAATCAAAGTCAGCAGAGATGTCAAGCTAAACTACCACTGGTCTAGATTGCCTGGAAAATCTGATAATATCAATAATAACTAAAAAGATTTAAAGCATCTGCAGTTGAATTGCCCTTTTTTGCAAATTGGTATTGCAAAATATGGTAAATTTTTGATCTGAATTTTGTCTTTGATAGTCAACTCAATAACTTTGACCATCAGAGGGATCATGGAGATGGACCACAGATTCTCTAATGGAGATGGAATTATATTGCACTTGAGAAATGGCACCATCACTATGGGATAGAGGCCACCAATGTCTCAGACATTGGAAAAAATATAATTAATTAAGTTATATATGATTAGTATAGAGAATTTGGATAAATGTGACAGTAAAAATTGGGGAATTGCATGGAGTCCCAGATGGGTTCTATCTGGCATTAAAGTAAAGTTGACCAGAATATCTTTTCCACATTATCCCAGATCTGTAGTTGATGTTTCCATTTTGAATCTTGTTTAAAATTAGGTGTGAAAGTGGAGAACTTTTCACTAAAGTATCTAAAAATTATTAAGATAGCATATTTGATCCTGAATAAAGCTTATCTCCCCAGGATAATAAAAGACACAGTAGTTCTCAATGTCCCAGGGCCCATCTAATATAGCCCCTGGACCAATTGAGGGGTGACTCGAAGTAGATTTTTTGATTTTTTAGTAGAAAGATACTCTGCCAAAATCAACTGTTTGCTTTTATATTGGGATTTCAAATTCATGATGGATTCTATAGTGATTGCATTAAGAGGAAGATTTTTGATGGTGTTATTAAGTGATTTAAGTTCCATTAGAAGTGATGATGGGCATTTATTATGTGAAGTATAGTTTGAGAGGAGGGACATTAAAATTTGAATGAAGGAAAACCAGGCATCCACTGGTGGCAGTAAAAGGATTTGAATGCTATGGAAATATATATATATATATATATATATATATATATATATATATGCCTCAGAGAGGATAGCTTCAGTCAATGAAGACTTGAAAAGGATTCTGGTAGTTGTGTTCCATTTTGGAATAGTGTATGAGTTAAGGTTTAGAGATAGTTTAAGGAATAAGGTCAAGTGATATGAAAAGGCTATAGGTTGGAAAGAGGGATCAATTTGAAAATGTAGATCTGGTGTATAGTAGATGAAGTCTATCAGAGAGACATTCAAGTGTGAAGAAACCTTCCACCCTCATATTAATCTCATATTAAGAATGAATATTTTTCATAGTCAATTCCTGGTAGGAGATGTTAAAGTCTACCAAGAAAATAGTAGGATAGAAATTAGAGGCAAGTGTGATAATGATCTGTTGAATTATATGCTGAATGTGCAATTCATTTTTGTAGAGGTATATGTATTGTACCAGTCGAAAAACCCACCAAAAGAACTGCAAGTTGGATCCAAACTCAGCTGGTTCAAACTGAATTCAAACCCAACTCATCAGCTCAGATTAGTAGAAATCTAAATCGACGGCACAGTGCTATGCGCCAGGAAACTAGCTCAACAGTTGGTGAGGATTAGAGACCCCTGAACTGACACTAATATCAGATAATTAACTTAAAATACTTTTAAGTCGAATCACATGTATATGTTCAGGTTGCCAACACAGACAGCAAGTATAAACATTAAAATAATTATAAAAGAATTAAGAACTAAGAAACCAAGTGTGTTTAGAAAATATTTAATAATAAGTTTGTTTTGTTTGAATAATGAATAATGATTATATTAATCACCTCTAGCCTTTAAACAAAGTTTATAATTATAATAAGAGTGGTGGTCCTTATTATATGCCAAAGAGTATTATGCAATATTTGAAAGTCTATGTCTATGCCCCCAACAAGAAATAAAAGGCAGATAAAGGTATTCATTAGTAAAGGAAATTATTACTCTAATTTTATACGAAAGAATGTGATATTTATTTCACATTCACAAATCCATTCATGAAGAGCAAGATACGTATTTTAGGGCATAACTTTAATCTTTATTAGAAAACTTATTTACTTTGAGATAACTGAGAATTTGTTTGACTTTAATTGAAATCATTTCATAACGAATTACGAGCATCAGAACAGGCTTTACTTAACAGAGAGGCAACGGTGCTGACGAATTATGAGCTATAAAGTGAAATTGAAAGACGATAGCTAGTCGATAATCGAAGTTTTATGGCAGCTTGCATCTGACAAGTCTTATGCCCTTTGACTAATATGAACAGGAGAGGAAATGCTTTCTTCCTTGATAATTTAAAATAACAGAAATATTATCACCGAAGCAGCCTAACGGAGTGGAAGATTGCGCCACGTCAGCAACGCTGAAGATGATGACTTGATAGTTACCGCTTGGAAAATAAAACCCAATTATAGAATGCTCTACGTGATGACTTGATCAAATGGATTAAAGTCAAATGAGCTTTTAACTAACATTATTTTAAAGTATTTGTAAATCATATTAATTATGCCCCAATCATCATGCCCTTCCTGAAATTTAATAGACAGTGAAAACAATTTGAATTAGAATATATTTGAGTCCTTTATCGTGGCCCTTTTGCAAAAATAAAAACATGTTTTAACATTATATTTGAATAAATACGCATTAGTGAAACAAGAAAATAGCTTTTTAACATTATATGGATATATAAACATTTGTAAATTAGATAGAGCTGAAGTGCATAAATGAAAAAATGGAGCTAATAATTTATTATTAGCCAATTATAAAAATAACAAACATTTAATAATTTCTTTCAACTCGATAATTGATAGAACTTATAAATTTAGTTCTAATGGGTGAGAACTACTATTAGAATTAATATTATATTATTTGCATGAGGTAAATAGAACAAAGGAGCTCATCGAATCGAAAGATTCTTGGCATATAATTAAAAATAAATGACATTAATAAAGCACACACATATATATATAATATAATAAATGAACCGCCAAGTAAGAAAAGAGAAAGTTTAAAGACTAGAGATTGAGAGAATTACTTTGAATTTAAAAGCATAAATAAAAGAAAGTTTTGTATAGATTTACATTAAAGAATGAAAAGAGCTCTTATCGGGGAGTGCAAAGTAAAGTTTGAACTGGCCAGAAAGTTTAAGGTTCATTATGGAAATATATTACCCATTTCTTCTGGGGCTGGTTCCCTTAGTTTACACATCCAGGTTGATCAAAAACGTAGGCATGCATTCGGTCGATTACTTGAACAGTATTTTAATGAATTTTCACGATTTTAGCAGCATTATTGGTCTGGAAAGAATTTAGCAGCTCCATTGAAGATTTTTAGGGGACTTCAGGAACAATAGCCAGATTCCTGACATTTAGCCCCTTACCATGATAGGAACACTTTTTGAATTCATGATTTTGAACAGCACATAGTTTACTGGCACTTTTCTGCAACAAAGATGGCTTCTCCTCCAAACTTTTCAGAGCCATATATACTCCTCTGATGCCTTCAGGCTAGCACTTCTTTCATTATAGTTGTTTGGTTGTTTTTAGATACATTCCTTCGATAAGGCTTTCAAACTCATTAACTTGAATTCATTTTCTAATTAGAAAATGAATTCTTAAAATCTGAAAATGATTTTAATTAGGAAATCCTTATCTTTTTTTCTAATTAATAAACTTTAACTGTTGTTTTTGGAAAGGGAAAATCTGAAAGCTTATCGAAAGAATGTAGCTTTTAATCAATAAAACTTTAGCAAATTATTTAAAAATAAAATCAAACATTCCTGATGCAATGAAACTTTTGAACAATTATATACTGTATATTTAAAATTTACAAATATATATGCACAATCCACGCAGTTATAATATATAAATTCATGAATAATTCTATCATGAATTTATTAATAGAATTGATCAATTTAAATCTGAAACTAATTAATTTTAATACGCATTTATGAAATAAGTTATTCTTTATGGAAATTAGCGTGGATTGAACGTATAAAGCCCCATTGCATCGGAAATTTAAGGTTAGTACTAAGGTTTGAAGTAGGCTTATGGCCAGATGTCATGAAGCTAGGATCAAACTCAGATCCGACTGCTTCAGTATATTATGTTCAGAATAAAGCCTTGTGGAATAGGGTAGCAATAATTATATGTGGATTTATGTAGTTGATTTTGAATGATTCAAACAGGTTGCTATTGGAAATTAAGATCACCACACCAGCAGAAAATGAAGGAGAAACCTAGCGATAAAAGTAGCCAAGATTGCCAAGGAGGTTCAGGATTTTGGAGCTTGAAAATTGCTGTAACTAGGTCTCTAAGAGACACACAATATGGGGGGATAATTTCTTGAACCATCTAATCAATTTATCTACTCTAATTAGGGAATTAAAACCCCATATATTCATTCCTGATACTCTCAGCTTCATGTGGTATTAATTCAACAGAAAATTACAACTTGTTTTCATGGAACAGATGATGGAGATTTTAAGGATAAAGGAATGATTCTTTAGTGGATTTGCATTTGCAAATTCAGTGATCACTGATACTGCTAAGATAACAGATACTGACTTTTTTGATCTGGATTGCAACCCATAAATGGGAGATGTTCTAGCATTTGCTACTTTAGAATCCATAGGATGATCAGAGATCCTCCCTCTTGAGGCCTCAGATCACAGGCCATCAATAGATGTCAGTTTAGCATGACTACTTTAGAGTCCATATGTAGCTGTAAGTTCTTATCATTATTAGGATCAGAATAAAATTGGCTTACCAGCATTTTTATTGGAAAAGTTAATTGGATCTTTGAACATCTGTCTTAGAATGAGGCCTATGATTTTTCCCTAGTTGGGGACAGGGGATTCAGGGTCTGCTGAGCTAATACTGTGATCATTTACTTTATTGGGGCATTTTTTGCCCACATTGCTTTGTGGCATTTATTTAATTTTTTCATCTTCCTCTTTATAGATTGAGCCTGTTAAGGTGCCTCTTCCATAGAAGAAGTCACTGATCTGAAGAACTCATTTAAGACTCACTGAGTGAACAGGAGATAGTAAAGGGTTAGGTATAATTTCATTGCCAGGAGCCTATTGAGGGAATGTGGTGTTCTCACAGCTTCAGACACCACTACATCAGATTTAGTAATGTATATATCCATGGCCAGCACCATCAAATCTGAGTTACAGTGATTAATTCTGGTTTTGATTTTTTTACAATTATGACAGATCCTGGCAGGGCAATCCCTCACCAGTGGCTCCTCTGGTGACAGAAGAAACATTGCAGAGGAATGCCATGGAAGGTGATGATAAGTGGGGAAGATTTCACATGATAGACAGTAGGAATATTGGTGGGGTTTGATTCTTTATTCAGGGTGAGTTCAAAGAAGTATTAGTATATACTGGAAGATCCACCCCCTAATTATTTGATACCTAAAATTTGAGACATTACCATAAGGTCTAAGTAATTGCTGCAACTCATTTTCTTTAAATTTAAGGTAACAGTTCTTGATTGTGCCTGATAAGATTGTGGGACAGTTCATGTTAATATGGCAAATAATTTTCTTATTAAGGTATGCGAAAATTTTCTGGAAGAAAATTTTTTAAGTGAGATTGTTAAACTCTATTATAACATAATGATTATTAGGATGTTGCAAAATTTTGTGAATCAGCCTCCATTATTTTTTTTATTTCATTATAATGTTCATTAATCAGGAATTTATATAAATCACATGAAGGGTTGGTAACAACCAAGACTGATGTACTTTCATGGTAAAAGTTAAGAAAAGATTTATGTAATTGAGAGGGAATGGTATTGTTAAATTTATTTGCTACCAAATCAAGGTCCTTTTGTTCCAAATTTAAATTAAGAAGATTAGGGTTGCTGGAATTGACAGTAAAGTTCTCAATTTCCTCATCAATTAAATTTAAAATGTCTTTGTGATTTTTTGAGACATCTGGGATCAACTATTTAATTCTCAAGTGTTAAAAATATTTTTAATTTAGCTGGGATGACAGAAAATAGAAAAATTAAAAATTACCAAATGGATTGTTTTTATACTTATTCTGTAATAGTTATTTTATTTACTATAAAATGATGATAGATAATATCCTTACATTATATAAATATTTATATGCATCTATTATCTGATAATTTATGATTATAATTGGATTTATATTTTGTAAAATTACAGCAAAACTATTGTGTGAGAAATTCTAATATTGTAATGTAAGCTATCAAAAGTAATTTTAATTATAGAAGTTTTATTTTGGTAAATATTCTCACATTATGCTGTATTTCATTGGATGGATCTTATAAAGTTTATCTGAAATTCAAAATAATTTACTAAATGGTTTTATGAAGTGTAATGACAGTATATAAATTTTCTATTTTCATAATCTGCATTTGAATGTAATACAGTTATAGTCAAACTAGAAAACAAAATAGGTTTAAATGTTTTGGTAAAATATAGAGCATGTTAAACTTTTTTAATCCAAAGAAAAAAGATTTAACATTAAATATTAATATGTTTTGGATTAATTTCGTAAATGGCTTTTAACTTTCTCTCAAACTGGTACTTTAAATGTTATTACACCAACTTTACCTTATTGAGAAAACCATGCTCAATCATCTTTAGAATTTTTTTACAATTAAGAAATCAATTTTTTGATTTTTAAAATGAAAATTTACATTTTCGAATCTTTTAACATTATTTTGCCAATTTTGACAGTTCCAATATTTTCATTTTGAATTTTAAAGTGAAAACAAATACTTGTATGTGTGTGTATATATATATATATATCACATCACTAAAAACAGTCAACACTTAGACAATTCTAATATCAATAACAATTGGCAATATCAACCTGTTGTCAAGGCAACCTCCTTTTAACAATAAAAGTGGAATTGATAATTTTATGTTTATTTTTAGAATATAGAAATGTTTTATTGTGTTTTTTCAACTCCAATATAAATACTGACAAATACACAGAAATGCAAATGCTTGTCAATATTTCTATTCAAAGCCAGCAGAGAATCCTATAAAGTATTAGGTTTTATAGTGCATTATCTCTCACTATGTCTTTATGAGCCACCATTGGAGAGAGTTTCTCCTGTAGTCAGATTTCAAAGACTGTTTCAACTTTTATATATACTGATATATTACTGAATTTCCTAATTTGTACATATCAGTTAATATTTAGTAAAACTAATAATATGGTTAAAGGTGTTTACATGAAAATGAAAAAGTACTTGTATGTAACTTTCATAGACTATTTAAAATTTATTCACAAATGTAACTAATTGAACAGAAATTGCATAACTTTTCATTAAACAAATATTTTGTATTTACAAATGTTGCTGAAATCCTAGTACTTATATCATACTAAATAAAATACAACTGTAGTATAAAATTGATATCTGCTTATGCAATCTGAGAAAAGCCTTTGGTATAACACTCTGCAAGACTTCGAGGAAATTTTATTGCATCTTCTTGTAAGATGTCAATGATTTCGGCTAATTTTTATTAAATCTATATTTTTCATCATTTAATTTACAAATTAAAATAAAATATGACTATATATATATATATATATATTGTAACGGAATAGCGTTACATAGGGTTTAAACTGAGGAACGTTAAAGATATATAAGTGACGAAATAAATGACAGGTACCAAAACTTTTTAAAAAACGATCTTGTTTTAAGAATAAACGAGAAACAGCCGTTTCTAAAGCAGATCGCAGCTATATATGAGTACCTGTCAGATTTATTGAACTAAAATTAAAAGAGTTTTTATTTTTTTTAAGGAATTAAATTTATTATAATCATTATTTGTAAGTTTTTTTTTTTTGTTATTTCGTTTCAAGAAAAAGAATGATCGAGAACAAATTAGAAATTTTTTATTAAATCATTTTTAAACAAAAAAGAAAGAAAAAAGATAAGTAAATTAATTAATCTGCAATAGGTTAAAAGATTCCAAGCGATCTAAGATATTTTGAATGGGGGGGCAATTAGTAGATTAAAAGTTAGAGAATTTGAAACAATAAGCAGGATGTATGTTGGTAAAGTCTAGATAACAATCCAAATTTAGAAACAGAGGTGATAAAAAGTGTACACTGCTATTGTACTACTTAGACTTCTGGCTCCAGCTAAAACAATACTTAAAAAAAAGATGGAAAAACTAAATTAAATTCCCACGTGGTGCAAATGTCACAGAAACCATTGAATAAAGAGGACCCTTAATTAGCAAATAAGAACTGATGACTCATGAGTGCATGACAGAGATTGGAGGAAAAATTCAAGGTGTCGTGGCGGGAAAGAAGAGAAAAAAAAGGCAAGACAGAACTGGAGAGACATTAAAAAAAATTGAATTACAATTATTAAATATTGATTAAGAGTTGTGGAAGGCGAAATTAATTTGAATTTTAGCAGAAAGTATTATTAATTTTTTGGCAGAGCAGCTGATTAAGTACTTGGACTTTTTAACCTAAACTTTGTGTGATACCGTAGACGAAATGCGTTGCTGAATCCAAAATTCGCGGCTTGGCCGCCGAACCTTCGCACCTGGCACCGCTGATCGATCCTAGAATGCTCTCAACCTCGGAGAAAATGAACTCAAGGACCACAAACACCCTGGAAGTCTCACCCAGAACCGACATGCTGAATTAAAGAAAACATCGCTCAGGATCCCATTACAGTCTTCTCGTTCCACAGGTAGTTATATTTTAACATTTGCTCACACATTCATGCACCAGCTAAAATAACTTTAAAGTGGAGAACGATTTACAGACATTAAGTGTAAAATAATAAAATTACTAATGACCAAATTGAATCACTAAAGAACTCAACCAGAATCATATGTACAATTAAGATTCGGCAAATATCTGTACAAATTCATACCTAATTCCGTAATTATGTTATCTAGACTTACTAAATCATATATCTGCATGATAATTTTATTTACCCAGTTTTTCTAAATAAATCATTCATTCAATTAATAATTCTTTTATTGATCGCTTGGAATTTCAAATTTATTTCAATAATGTTGAATGAGTGCGAGAGTGATCTATGTTGTATAATTTGAACGGGTACATTTAATATTTTAGTTAAGATTTAAGTATATTTATAGCGTTTATATTTGTCATACAATTCTTATGTTAATGTTAAGTTATGATTAATTTATTCTGGGGGATATAGGGCGGGCCCAACAGTGATAAAGGTGTTTTAATATTGTTTTAACGGTCATGTGCGATCTAGTTCGGAAATAGTGTTGCTGTGTTCGTTTCTTGCTGTCCGCTGGAGTGATGCTTGGGCATGTTCTGTGATATAGTTGAGTGAGCATGTGCACGTGCGTGGCGAGCTTGTAAAGGTTCTCCTGGTGCCTATTACTCGGGTTCAATCTGAATCTAAGTATGAAACAAATAAAAGCGTACGTGTATATGTGTTTGAAATTATTTTCACAAAACATTATGTAACCTCGGACGATAGAACACAGCGGGTTCGTAAAAACAGGAATCGTCAACAGAAAAGCCAAAAGGAGAAATAGTGTCCACAGTAGCAAAAGGGGTCCGGGTTAAATTACATTTGGCGCGTCAACGTGCGGCGAAACTGTTGTTTCAAAGGGCAGAACCGACGGGGATATAACTGACGGTTCTAATAACGAAAGTCAATTTAAATAAAGAGACCCTGAGAAGGAAATACGTTTAGCGGCCTAAATAAGGCGGTCGGAGGACATTTTTTAAAAAAAAAAAAAAAAGAAAAAAAAGGAAGAGAGGGCGCTCGAAATTACAGAATGAATTATCGATGAAAGCGGGGGGGAAATTTTATAATCACTAAAAGTCAAATTATTAAACATTGCTTGAGAGAGTGGGAAGGGGATTTAGTTCTTTTATAATTATTAAAATAATCAAACATCCGAATATATCTGAGATTTGTAGAAAGCTGTGGAATAGCGGGATTCCGTGGAAAAAAATATCATATAGTAAAAGGAAGCAATTCATAAATTAATTTCTATATTAGTAAGTTAACCGCAAATAATTTTAATCGAAAAAAATATACATCGTTAAAAGACGCATTTTAATATTATTATATTCTTGCACAAAGGAACGAACTGTAACTGGGATCTTGTAGGAGTTTGTGTATTACTTAAAAATAAAAGGGACGTTGAGCGTAAACAACACATATATATAAATAACCACCGGAAAAAAAAAAAAAATTTTATAAAAGATAAGTAAAGAATAGCGTATCTACATATGTAACGAGGCGTGTAACAGTATATAGGTATAACCGCACACATACCGATAGCTACTGAATATAAATAAAGGGGAACAGTGGGAACTGGGAATCTGAGCGATAGAAACCAAACGTGAGGGCTTACAGTGGGAGTTTTAAGAGCAAGGACCATCTGAAAATAGGACAAGACAGTCAGTGGGACCAGCGGAGTAGTAGGTGACGAGCCGTGGATTAGTATAATCACATCACAAAACAAGTAAATAACGATGGAAGAAACCCAAGACGAAAGCATGTGGGAACAGACGGGGGAGAGTCCATACAATTTAAGAAACAGAATACGGAGAGCGAAGGGGACCTCAAAATATTGATAAGGATGATGACTCAAATGATGGCCAAAATGAGGGCGGATAGAGAAGAGTGTAGGAGAGATAGGGAAGAGTGGAAAGAGGAAACAAGGCAATTGCTCCGGGGAAAGGAAGTGAAGTCAGAGGAGGGCAAAGGGGAAGATAGTCATTTAACCAAAGTTGGGGGAGAGAGAGATCAGAATGGGATGGAGATGGATAGGACGAAGTCAGACCTGAACGATCTAAAGGAAAGGGTAGAGATCCTAACTGATGATATAGAGAGGGGAAGTAAGCACCAAGAGGGTATGAAGGAAGCAATAAGGCAGACAGAAGAATCGTGTCACGAAATAAGACAGCGCCAGGATGAAATCCGAGAGGAACTGGGAGAGTGGGGACAGAGAATCCGAAGGATGGAAGCAGGCCCGGGACATGGGGATCTGAGTAGTCGGATGGAAGAGATGGAGAAGAGATGGGGAAAGCAGAGGTCGCAGCAGGACACAAGCCGGGTATGGGCAGAGATGCAGATCATTTCAATAATAAGGCACAATATGCCAACCGCCCTCAGACACATGATGCTGGGGAGAGATCATAAAGGGATCCATGAGATGGGGGAAATGGTGGCAAAATTTGAACAAGAAGGGATAGGAGTGCAAATAGAGAGGGCTGGGAATGAACAACTCAGAAAACAAGTGCCACCGGACCGATACTAATTGAAAGGATGGAGGAAAGTAAATTGACGACTCTGGACATCACAAAGATAGACGTTGAAAAGGAACTCACCTGGGAAATAGATGCCACAAAATGGAAATGACCCGTGATATGAAATGATATTGGAAATGGAATTGATTAATAATGTAGTAAGAAAGGGGGGGGATGACTAAAATAAAGCCTAGGGTGTAACATCTGAAACAAACAAGCCAACCGATCGCGAAGCAGCCTGTAGTGTGTAGAGACTAAAAAAAAAAGGGGGGTAATGAGTGAATACTGCAAGAGGGGATAGAGTGCCGACCCTCCAGAGAATGTTGGGTGAATTGGTTGGGGAGTACCTTGCAGGACCCGGAGAAGGCTGGCACAGGATGCTGGCCCAACTTAATGGCGGAAAATCGTGCAACCCATTTTGAGAGTTCTTATCGACTCACTTCCCACAACTTCGTTATTGCTGGGCGGATCAGACTTTCCAAAATCTTAGTTAGAGATTGAGCGTATTCTGCATAGGGGACTTCGGAAAGGTCCATCCCCATGCCTCCTGTCAGGGATGCACGGAACCCATTGGCCGTTGACGTCAAACGTGGCATACCCTAGATGTCCGTATAGGTATAAGCCTAATAGTTAAAGTCGAGTTCAAGTTTTTTTTCCGTTCACAATTGTTTAAAGAGAAGTCTGACCGCAGAGCACCTGATTCAATTTTAAGGGGAAGGCGGAGTCGCGAACAAACAGCCTGGAGAGCCACCATACTGGGGGCCCGAATCATACGAAAGGAGAAGAGGACGTGGGTCGAGTCACTGGACGATGTGCAAGGAAAGGGGACATTTAATGCGAGGGCACTGAAGAGGGCCGAATAACTTGGCTCCTTATCAGAGCTAAAATCCGCAATCCTCGGATTTTACTCTACACCAGGCGGGGAGATATGTAACGGAATAGCGTTACATAGGGTTTAAACCGAGGAACGTTAAAGATATATAAGTGACGAAATAAATGACAGGTACCAAAACTTTTTAAAAAACGATCTTGTTTTAAGAATAAACGAGAAACAGCCGTTTCTAAAGCAGATCGCAGCTATATATGAGTACCTGTCAGATTTATTGAACTAAAATTAAAAGAGTTTTTATTTTTTTTAAGGAATTAAATTTATTATAATCATTATTTGTAAGTTTGTTTTTTTTGTTATTTCGTTTCAAGAAAAAGAATGATCGAGAACAAATTAGAAATTTTTTATTAAATCATTTTTAAACAAAAAAGAAAGAAAAAAGATAAGTAAATTAATTAATCTGCAATAGGTTAAAAGATTCCAAGCGATCTAAGATATTTTGAATAAGGGGGCAATTAGTAGATTAAAATTTAGAGAATTTGAAACAATAAGCAGGATGTATGTTGGTAAAGTCTAGATAACAATCCAAATTTAGAAACAGAGGTGATAAAAAGTGTACACTGCTATTGTACTACTTAGACTTCTGGCTCCAGCTAAAACAATACTTAAAAAAAGATGGAAAAACTAAATTAAATTCCCACGTGGTGCAAATGTCACAGAAACCATTGAATAAAGAGGACCCTTAATTAGCAAATAAGAACTGATGACTCATGAGTGCATGACAGAGATTGGAGGAAAAATTCAAGGTGTCGTGGCGGGAAAGAAGAGAAAAAAAAGGCAAGACAGAACTGGAGAGACATTAAAAAAAATTGAATTACAATTATTAAATATTGATTAAGAGTTGTGGAAGGCGAAATTAATTTGAATTTTAGCAGAAAGTATTATTAATTTTTTGGCAGAGCAGCTGATTAAGTACTAGGACTTCTTAACCTAAACTTTGTGTGATACCGTAGACGAAATGCGTTGCTGAATCCAAAATTCGCGGCTTGGCTGCCGAACCTTCGCACCTGGCACCGCTGATCGATCCTAGAATGCTCTCAACCTCGGAGAAAATGAACTCAAGGACCACACACACCCTGGAAGCCTCACCCAGAACCGACATGCTGAATTAAAGAAAACATCGCTCAGGATCCCATTACAGTCTTCTCGTTCCACAGGTAGTTATATTTTAACATTTTCTCACACATTCATGCACCAGCTAAAATAACTTTAAAGTGGAGAACGATTTACAGACATTAAGTGTAAAATAATAAAATTACTAATGACCAAATTGAATCACTAAAGAACTCAACCAGAATCATATGTACAATTAAGATTCGGCAAATATCTGTACAAATTCATACCTAATTCCGTAATTATGTTATCTAGACTTACTAAATCATATATCTGCATGATAATTTTATTTACCCAGTTTTTCTAAATAAATCATTCATTCAATTAATAATTCTTTTATTGATCGCTTGGAATTTCAAATTTATTTCAATAATGTTGAATGAGTGCGAGAGTGATCTATGTTGTATAATTTGAACGGGTACATTTAATATTTTAGTTAAGATTTAAGTATATTTATAGCGTTTATATTTGTCATACAATTCTTATGTTAATGTTAAGTTATGATTAATTTATTCTGGGGGATATAGGGCGGGCCCAACAGTGATAAAGGTGTTTTAATATTGTTTTAACGGTCATGTGCGATCTAGTTCGGAAATAGTGTTGCTGTGTTCGTTTCTTGCTGTCCGCTGGAGTGATGCTTGGGCATGTTCTGTGATATAGTTGAGTGAGCATGTGCACGTGCGTGGCGAGCTTGTAAAGGTTCTCCTGGCGCCTATTACTCGGGTTCAATCTGAATCTAAGTATGAAACAAATAAAAGCGTACGTGTATATGTGTTTGAAATTATTTTCACAAAACATTATGTAACCTCGGACGATAGAACACAGCGGGTTCGTAAAAACAGGAATCGTCAACAGAAAAGCCAAAAGGAGAAATAGTGTCCACAGTAGCAAAAGGGGTCCGGGTGAAATTACAATATATATATATATATATATTATCAGAAATTGGATTGTTTTAAAGAGCAATTTGGTTACATCGATGACGGTGAATGGGAATCTCAGATGCTATGTATTACTCAGGTAAATAAAAAAGACAATTTTAATTTTACTGAAGTTATAATGAATGAATTAAGATATTCATTTTATCAAATAAAATTATTGCATCTTTAATCTATAATATCTATTTTATTTATTATAAAATTAAAATAATTCATATCCCTATACCTACTACACATTTTTTATATGTCTACTGTATAATATAACTTCTGATTATAACCAAATTTATATTTTGTAAAATGAAAGGAAATATATCTTTGGAGAAATTATAAAGAAATGTAGTCTTTTAAAAGTGATTTCATTTAATGTAATCCTAAAAGCCAGCCTATGTTTTTGGAAAGCATTTGTACATATTTAATCATATAACTACTTTTATGAAATAACAAGTTACTTAAGATCTAATACATGTATGTTTTTATTTATTGGTTAGAATTTGATATTAAAATGTTTTTGTAAATTTCAAAATAATTTATGAGGGGTCAGATTGATCTTAGGTCAACATGGGTGTGACAAGAATCTTGGCCTTAGTGTGGCCTTTGAGCATTCCATCATCAGATTTTCAATTGGATGGATGGTTGAAGAGTTGGAGTGTGGAGTAGATTGAAGCCTGTCCATTAAAGTATGAGGTTTGGCTATCTTAACATATATCTGAGCACTTATAGCATATATGTGTGGAGATAGTAATCTGGACCAACTGATGATTGCTGGTTTAGCATGAAATACATATATTGGTGATTATTTATCTTTTCAACATATATGTGTTCAAGTGTATCAGTGTTGTGAGATAGTGAGGATAGTGGTGGGTTGTGTGAGGGTGTGTGCCCTATATATCATTGTAAAGAAAGATTTCATGGTGCAATGATAATCTACCTATTTTCTATTTCCAAATCTGCATTTGATATAGTGAGTTATAGTTAATTTAAATCAGCTGACTCTAATATTGGTTGATAAATGAATATCTCGTCATTTTTAAGTAGAAGATAAAATAAAAATGAAAAACTGATCAATGTTTTATCACCTGCCCATTGAAAAGTATGATTATGCCTATGAGAAGCCGTTAGGGAGATTTTTCCCTGCAATGGATTTTTCAAAGCCTGGTTTTGGTCTCACTTATGTATTAAAGGTATTGCAGGAATTCAAACTTGTCAGTTAATATATGATAAAAATCCCAATTATGTTATAAAGTTTTAAATGAAAATGCAAAAGTAGTTGTCCCTAAACTTCATTGATTACTTGAGTTTTATTCACCAGAAGGTCTCGAAAGATGAAATTGCCCCGAATTCTCACTGAAAATTATATTATTTTTATGAGTTTTACTGAGAGGAAAATAATTATATAATACTAAATAAGATAATGTTGTAGCACAAAGTTACTATTTATTTGTGCTTGCATATTCATTTGCAGCCTTGCTGAGAAGTAACATCGACATCTTGTTCTCCTAGACCAAGAGTTACTAAACTTTTTTCAGCTGCAGATCCTTTTACCAAAAACTTTTAAAATCATTGACGCCCTAGTCATTTACTTTACTTACTCAGATTACTAAATTTGTACAGTAATTGATATTAAATATTTTATTAGATATCAAACTTTTCATTTTAATCGGTTGTGATTAACGATTGAAAAAGTTAAAAGGACTACGGAATAACAGAATAGTACATTATCCTGTGCAACATTTAATATCGCAACCTGTACTAACGAAAATTAAAGCAAAAAAATAGGAGCAATTTTTTTTAATTTTTGACATTTATGAAATACAGATGTAAATTCAAAATAAGTACAAATATTTTATCAAGCATTGGAGGTTGAGAGATTGGCATGGCTGTCTTACAAGCAGTTGTCCCGGGTTAGCGGGTTCGCATCCTGGCTGATGCTATGACACAGGAAAAAAAAAGTACAAATATTGAAAACACTTTGTTAAACATAAAAACGAAGTGAAAAAATCAATATATTCAGACAGAATTAAACATCAATAAAATTACAATAACGAAAGATTTTAATTAGAATTATAAAAAAATAATCTATTGTACCGGGTTGAACCACTGAAACCACTTACTTACACGTATATATAAGTTTTGACTGGTTTCAAGCTCCTTCATAATGCATTTATAATCTTATAAAGGATACGTGAACGAACCGGCACGTTCGAGCAAAATGGGAGATCTTATTGATAGCTTTAGCTATCAACAATGGCCCACCTCAGCTGCTAGATTCAAACCCCTACTATCCAACCACTTTATTTGTTTCAGAGTAAACTCCGGGTGCCAGTTATCTATTCACAAAAATAAACAACGTATTTGGTCAGTAGACTCATAATCCAGCGCTCGAAACAATTCCCTTAACTAGCTCAGTCTAATTTTAATCAATAATAAAATATTAGTATGAAGAGATTAATAAAAAGAATTGACCAACAGATAAAGTTTAAATTTAAAGACAATTTATTAGCTAACATTAATTTACTAAATTTAACATATTTATAATTTAATATAATACACACATATCAATAGTTCATTTTATATATGGTAGAGTTCATTTAATTTGAATCTTGAATATTTACAAATTACAGCGGTGACTATTACATATAAATGATAATAAATAAATGTTTACCTAGGATTTTTGCTTGTCGTTGGCTGCTTCTCATGGAGTATATCTAACCGGTTAGATTTTGACGTTTATTGAAGAGATTTTATGCTAATCTGTTGGTTTTCTTCTTGGAGACAGTTGAACATTTTTTTACGGAGGATTTCTGAGTTGTTAAGCAGACATTATTTCACAGGCCGGTTTTGATGATCTTGTTGAACTAAAAGGCTGGAGCACAAGCGTATATTTCCAAAAGCTGCTCAACAATGCATGTTTGTTTCTGGATTCATAATAGAAATGCACTGTTATCAAGACTGTCACTGCAAACTAGACTGAATAAAAACTGAACTCCGATAAAAATCTAGCTATTTATATCTGCAAAGTGTTTTTTGTTTTAATATCCCCCGGCAAATGAGTGTTGTCCAAATTTCATTGATAACTAATCCTATGACAACGTGTTTTTTGATTGATTGTTTAATTAGTAGTAGCTATTTCAAAACGTGTTGTTTTCCTATTTTTAATTAGTAGCGCACCACTGTGTGTGTTTTTTTAAATATATTTTTTTATTTATTTATAATATTTAATACTGATACATTTATTTTACATTCGCATGCACATATATAATTTTACTCTACCCATCAAAACTAGTTTTAATACTATTTTTTTATTTTATTCAATTCGAATGAAAAGAGATTTGTGTTTTGAAGCTTTTAATTTATAATAATAACACTCTTTAACTTTTATGAACTCTTAGTTTTCTCTTTTCTAAACAAAACTCCCCCTCTCCCCTTTTAATCAATTAATTTCTTTTTTTTTTTTTCAAACTCTTTTACGAAAGATTTTAATAAATAATTTTTTTTTTATTTTAATAATTTTTTTTAGACAAAAATTATTTTATATACATGTGCCAATTTGGCCTTGGCACACTATATAATAACTGAAACACAGGCTTATTATATATACCTGTGTTTATATATGAAATATATAGGTATATGAACACAGACTTTCACATGACCCACCACTCTCAACTCTATCTCATAACACTGATACACCTGAACACATTTATGTTGAAAAGATAAATAATACATATATGTTGAAAAAATAAATAATCACCAATATAAGTATTTCATGCTAAACCAGCAATCATCAGTTGGCCCAGATTATCATTTCTACACATATATGTAATAAGTGCTCAGATATATATTAAGATAGCCAATCTTCATAATTTAATAAACAGTCTTCAGTCTACTCTACATTCCAACTCTTCAACTATCCATCTAATTGAAAATCTGATGATGGAATGCTCAAAGGCCACCCTGAGGCTGAGATTTTTGTCACACCCATGTTGACCTAAGGTCAATCTGCCCCCTCATGTACAGGACATAATCCATTTAATACATATACAAGGGATGAGCAGACATCTCTACTATGTAATAACTGAAACACAGGCTTATTATATACCTGTGTCTCTATATGTAATATATAGGGTATATGAGTACAGACTTTCAGATGACCCACCACTGTCCACTCTATCTCATAAACTGATACACCTGAACATATATGTTGAAAAGATAAATAATCACCAATGTGCGTATTTCATCTAAACCAGCAATCATCAGTTGGTCCAGATTATCATCTCTACACATATATGCTATAAGTGCTTATATATATATATATATTGTACCGAGACAAAGTCGGTACAGGTATATACGCACACACACGAGCAATGTAAACACTCTATATATTTTTTTCTCTTTCACTTTCAACTTATGATAAAAAATAGACGTAGTTTTCTTTCAATGCGTTATAAAATACACTGTAAAATAAAATGTTAATATTTCTGATTAAATAGTTTAAGGCTTTCATATAATCTACTATAATAATATTCTCTAAAAAAATAAAATATAAAGTATTACTAATATGCCATTTTAAATCTCAATAAGTGATTTCTACTTGTATATGCCGCGGGGGTAATTAAAAGGGGTTTAATTTTAAATTATAACTGTAGTGAAAGTTAAAAGCTTATAGAAGTGATTTTGAGACAGATTAAATGCTCGACTTTTAAACTAATGTAAGTTAAATTGTTCTCTTAAAACACGCACACATGTATGCATAAAAAGTGTGAATAAGTATGAATTGTTTCTAAACTGAGATTGTAATATGAGATTGCATAAACCTAAGATTGCCTCAAGCATATGGATTGAGTGGACATTACGTAGGACACGGACCCCAATGACAACTCAAAGAATATGGAACTCTGGGTGGAGATTCGATCCTCAGATAATAACCAACCCATATAAATATGAACCTAAATCTAAAGGAAAATCTTTTACACTCCTTTTTTTTGTTTATGCTTATAGTTTTTTCTAGATTCCTCCGGAAGCTACAACTAGAACTTTTCTCTTTTTTGCTATCCGGTTTGTCCAATATGATCACTGTGAAATTAACATTTAGAGCGTCGATCGTCATGATGGGCTAGAAAACCCTTCAGTGATTGATCGACGCTCCGCCGCCAGAACATCTCCACAGCTATGAATGATCAACAACAGTTCCGTCCGAACATAATGCTCCAATCAGTCTAAGGACGTTGTTCCATTTAATATACAAGAATCGTCCAAACATACTACGCTGAACTTATGTGAAATGAATAACCATGTATTATGGAAACATCATCTATCAGGTTTGAACCCTCCTAAATTAGAAGCAGCAGAAGACTAAGCAAAATCCTAGGTAAACATTTTTTTTATATAATGCTTCCATTCATTCTTTACGTAAACTTAAAGGCAATCTCATAATTAATTAAATTCGACTTCGTAAATCAAATATAAAATGACCCGTAATCTTTCATACTTAAATCTTATTATTGTAATCCCAACTTTCGTAAATATAAAAATATCAGATGCTACATAGTCCATCATATTTAAATCTTAGGACTTTTCCAGTTATGAACTTTGATCCTAATTATTATTTTCTTTCGCAGATAACATAACACACTTACTTTCAAAATGTAAAAAGAGGAAATATATTTTATCAGTCATGTTTATTATGCATAATATGTTCTTTTCTGTGTGAAGATCGGAATGAGCGTATGTGCGTGTAAATAAAGTTATTAATCAATGTTTCATTTTTTTTATAATCAATAAATTTTTTTTAATTTAAACTAGTCGAGCATTCCTCAAATCATTTCTATAATTAAATATATTTTTTTTTGGAGCTATTATTATTGTTAGCATTTATTCATGCAATTAATTATTTTACTTTTAAATTTGTCTTTCTTATATTTTCTTTTGTTTTTTATTTCTTTTAAATTTCATTCATAAACATCGTGCCGTAAGTCACAATGTTTACTTATTATGTAGTTAACATAGATTTAAGAGTTGGGAGGGCCTATTATTAATAAATATAAGTAAATGTCAATAGAGCTAGTATAAATAATTTTATTGGACTGTATGATAAAGGGGGGATGATATTATAAACGTCTAAGTTGTTTATTCTAATGATGCCTCAACCGAACATTCGGGGGGATCGATCTGTTAATCAACCGATCTTCTTATCCATTGGTTAATATTGTGTCATTTGCCAGAATAATAGTCTTGAAGGCAATTTCATCGCGACCCTGAGTGACCCCTATTGGTTTATGCTGGGAGTTCGAGCTTATGGGCAGGGATTAGACTTCAAAATCGTTTTGATATGACGTAAGGTGATGCGAGAAATTAAATTGTGAATCAAATCATCGTATCTGGCGCCCTCTTGTGTTGATAATGAACAACTATTGATATAAGAAAAAATAAATAAATCTTTACGCTGTATCATGTTTGTTTTGGAGCTCACAATCCCTTTTAGGAGCGGTTTAATAGGAAGCCGGTGCAAAGGGGACGGTAGAATATGTTAAGATAGCCAATCTTCATACTTTATATATCTGAGCACTTATAGCATATTGTGTAGAGATGATACACTGGCCAACTGATGATTGCTGATTTAGCATGGAATATGTATATTGGTGATTATTTATCTTTTCAACATATATGTGTTCAGGTGTATCAGTGTTATGAGAGAGTGGAGAGTGGTGGGTCATGTGAAAGTCTGTGCTCATATACCCTATATATTACATATATAGACACATATATATAAGCCTGTGTTACAGTTATTACATAGTAGAGATGTCTGCCCATCCCTTGTATATGTATTAAATGGATTATGTCCTGTACATGAGGGGTCAGATTGACCTTTGGTCAACATGGGTGTGACAAGAATCCCAGCTTCAGGGTGATCTTTGAGCATTCCATCATCAGATTTTTAATTGGATGGATGGTTGAAGAGTTGGAGTGTGGAGTAGATTGAAGCCTGTCCATTAAAGTATGAATATTGGCTATCTTAATATAAATCTGAGCACTTATAGCATATATGTATAGAGATGATAATCTGGACCAAGTGATGATTGCTGGTTTAGCATGAAATAAGTATATTGGTGATTATTTTATCTTTTCAACATATGTGTTCAGGTGTATCAGTGTTATGAGATAGAATGGAGAGTGGTGGGTCATGTGAAAGTCTGTGCTCATATACCCTATATAATAATAATAATCTATATAAATAAAAATGTAATTATTCGTTTGTTCAAAAGCTTAAATCTCCGAAAGTTCTTCACCTATTGCTTTGAAATTTTGACACAACGTTGCATTCAAATATGCACTTTTTTGATATACCTACTATTTATATATCTACTACTATATAGATGTCACACCTGTGACAGGTAATTTCGTGAGTATAGTTCATTTTTTCATTGTTTTTCTTTTCATTTTTTAAACTGTATTTCTTATTTTTCAGTGTCGTATGTGCAATCAAATATTCCTAAGCTAACGCTTAAGCAAAAAGGTATTTATGATCAAATAATGTAAAGTGTCAATAATTGGGTGGGAGAAAGCTCAGGGCCAATCTTTAGAATTGTGTGGTTTAGATCTAGACACGGATTGCTTCTCACATGGACAATTATATGTTGCATGTTCTAGAGTCAGTAAATCAGACAATCTCTATAACTACACACAATGGAATCACAAAAAAATATACCCACAAGCATTGTGAAATTAAACATATTAGAAATGTAGCATTCTCTTTTCTTTCTTTTCCATTTAACTATACTGGGCCATGGCAACGTGTGGCCAGGTACAGCTAGTACCAAATAAATTAGCTTGGAAAATTGCATTTAATGAAAAGAATGCACTTGGTGATCTGTTAACAATTTATCTATGTCTAGTTTTAAATTAGTGAATTGCATTCTTAAATATCCATGTTCAGTGATATGCAATCAATGTCTGTTCTGAAGCAAGTTTAAAACTACTCCAAAACCTCTCTCTACCAGAAACGATAATGGAAATGCCAGCAAATACTCTTGTACAACAGTGGAATATCTTTTTGACGCCAAAACTTTTTGACAATCCTGTCTGAATTGTACCTTAAGATCCTCATTCAAGTTGATGGTTATCAGCTCATCTTGAAAAATTATATTTGGTTCTGCAGTCTATTATTTTCAATGATAGAATTTCTTCGAACCTAGTTTTGAAATCTAACTGAAGAGCCTCCAAGTGGTTGATGTACAGCAAGATGTTTTCTTCTTTGATTTTACTTATTTTAAATAACTTGGGAAACAGAGAAAGCTCAGCTCTGGCAATATTTTGGTTTAATGCCAATAAAAGCTGATATGACCGAATTTGTTTTCATGAGATTCAAATTGTTTACTTGAAGTTGTAAATTAACATCATTATATTTGCCAAATAAGTTGGTTAAATAAGTAATATCTGTTTTACACTTTAAGTAAAATTTCTGTCTTAGTTATCATCTTTCAAAAACTCTAAAACAGATTGGAAAAAGTATAAAAAATCGTTCCAAATATAAACATTTTTTGAAAGCAAGCAGACTGTGGTATAAAGAATCAATCAATAGAAACCTTCATCATTTTCCTCGCATAATCGACCAATCAAACAATTTAATGTTCAAAGCATTACTTTGAGTTTTGTTTACGGCTGTTTTAAAAAACTGAAGTGATTGATGCAATTTGTCATTAAGATTCTTATCTACTAAATGTTGCCTATGGATTATGCAGTGAACTGTGAGCACTTCAAGTACATGTTGTTTCGGATAACTTATGAAATCGCAATAACAACCAACCATAGCAGGTGCTTCATCTATCGCCACAGATATTATACTTGTCAATGGAATCACTTTTCCCTGAAAAATAGTTTCATTAAATTAAAGAATCAATTCACCTTTCGTGTCAGTATCTAAAGTTCCAGCAAAAAGCAATTCTTCCTGCACTTTCTACCTTGATTATAAAGCAAAGATTCACCAGCAACAACGTTTCATTACTGGGTAATGTTGAGTTGGCCAATTGAAGGGAAAAGTTCTTTGCAAATGATTACATAAACAGTTTTCCACACTGTGATTCATTTCGGTGATACATTTTTGAACTGTCTTATTGCTCAGAGGAATTCTTTTTATAATATCTAGTGCAGGTTTGTGTAGTACAGTGTTCAGCACCTCTGCAATGGCCCGTAGAATGAGTTTTTCCCTATGGTATGCAGCTCACTTGACATCACAATGAGCAGTAATGTGTTGTATGATGTCCTTAATCATATTTTGAAGAAACAAATAAACAAAAGTCGTAAAGAGGGTATATATTTACTGTTGTGAATCCCCAAATTTTTTTTATTAACTACCTTTAGAAAGTTCAAATTGATCCAAGGGGGATGGGGGGTGATATTGACCAATTTGAGAACTCTTGCCCTTGACCGTAAAAAATATATTTTTTAATCCCTGGTTCTTTTTAAGATGACCAAGACTGCGCATAGCTACCCATCATTTTCTTTTATAATTATTTTTTCTTTTAAGAATATAATTTGCAAATTATAATGACATGTGTAAATATCTTTTCTCTTCAGCAATTGGCACATTTAAAAATGAACTTGGAAGAATCAACGACAATGATTTAGCTTTATTGGGCCGACTTTTTTTTCCAGATTTTAAAAAAATCATTTTTAATTTCACTGAAGTCATTAAAGTATGAAGATTGGCTATCTTAATATAAATCTGAGCACTGATTGTATATATGTGTGGAGATGGTAATCTGGACCAACTGATGAGTGCTGGTTTAGCACGAAATACGTCATTGGTGATTATTTTTCTTTTCAAAATATGCGTGATCAGGTGGGTTAGAAATATAAGATAGCATGGAGAGTTGAGGTCATATGAAGGTCTGAGCTCGAATCCCTTTTATATATGTGTGTGTGTGCTGTGGGTGTGTGCAGGTGTAAGCCTGTACAGTGTATTAATTTTCACTGAAGTGTTTAAAATCTAACTTATCAATAATTTAATTTATATTATTTCACAAAATCAATAATAAACATTTTATTGTTCTTTATACATATGCTCTAATATATATTTAAAAATTAAATTAAAAAACAAATTCCCTTAACACACTTCGTCTTTTCATATCTTACGTTCTTTTTTAATTATATGAACACTTTTTTATTTCAACTTTCCTAAAATGTTACAACGATATTATATGATCATTGTTAAGGATTATTTCTCTCATATATTTTATATTTAATGTTTCCACGATTATATAATGTAAATAAAGTAGATATTGGGTTAAACCACATTATTTTTGATTATTTCCCCCCCCCAATGTTCTGAAGATAGCATCTGCCATTGTCAATGAGTCTTGAAAATACCATTAGATGTTAAATAGTAATGAGATTCAGTGTGAGGCAAAGACTGAGATTGAAAATGAAGTAGTTCAGCATTCAAAGTAATTTTTTTTTGTTAATTCACATAATTTAAAATCTCAACTACTTCACTCTCAATCTCAGTCTTTAACTCCCACTGAATCTCATTACTATTTAAAATCTAACGTTTTTTTCTTTAAAGACTTAACCTTGACAATGGTTGATGCTACTTTGTCAGAAATGTTGAAAAGTAATCAAAAATAATACATGGTTTAACACAAAGCCTATGAAAGTCACAAGCTAGAAACCAGTCTGGGGATAAGTAGGCACTAGATAGGGATTTTATGCACAAACTCTCTTACATCCATTGATTACAAAGGTTTGCACTTGGTGGCACTACGTATGGAGAGTTTGGTACTTATATATATATATATATATGAAAAAAAAAACAAGTTATTCACGTAACTTGCTATCACTTGTTATTTATGTTCAACAGATGGCGTTTTACCAAAACCACCAAACAAGTGTAAAATTTGTTTACATAAACGAAAAAAGAGTCAGAATTAACTACCTCTTTCATTTGCTCACCCCCAGATCAGCTGATTTCAAGCTGGTTTGCTCTCCTCAGTGAGGGATAGAGTATAGAAACTAGATCTAAACATTGACTCTCAAATGTTTATGCAAAACGTTCTGTCAGTTTGCAGCCTGAATTTTTCAGACCAGTAAAGTCTTCAAACCCAGTCTAGCTAGCCAGATATTTATATGGGTCTGATCTCAGTTCAGTATCACCACACAATCAAAGTCTCTGCAATATATATCACTGCAAGAAAACTTTAAAGGTAACATTTATGAAAAAAATGTAAAACAAGTTATTCACATAACTTGAACTGAGATCAGACCCAGAGGCAACATCTAAGCTTGCTGAAGCCGAATTTAAAGACTTTACCGGTCTGAAAAATTCATGCTTGCAAACTGATAGGAAACGTTTTGCATAAAACACTTGAGAGTCAGTGTTTAGATCAAGCTTCTATACTCTTATCCCTCCCACTGATGAGAGAAACCAGCTTGAAATCATCTGATCTGGGGGGAAGAGCAATGAAAGAGGTAGCTAATTCTGACTCTTTTTTCGTTTATATAAACAAATTTTACACTTGTTTGGTGGTTTTGGTAAATCGCCATCTGTTGAACATATCATATATATATAGTAATTGAGTTCCAACATTAACCACCTAAACATTCATGTAAAATAGAGGAATCAAAATAACTCACTGCTGTCAAAGCAACCTTCGCGACCTTTTAATAGCAAGCACTGGGAAATCCATTCTTACTAATGGTCCATTGAATATATATGACACTTAAAGTTTAAGACCGACTGAGTATGAAATATTGATACATTGAAGCTTAACAACCTCTTTTAAAATATGAAATGTAAACATGTCAACAAATGTGGACTAATAAAATAATAAGTCATCAACATTACAAGAAACGCTAAAGTTATTTGATCTGGTTTATATGCCCAATGTGAGTGAATATCAAGCAAGGGAGGCTGATTAATAAGAAATATTTTGCGATCATGAGAATGGATTTTTTTCTTGCTTTTAACTATACTTTTTTTGTTTATGAAGAACTTTTTTGGGAATTTTATTCAATATTAAAAAAACTTTAAACATCGCATTTCATTGCGTTTGTAAGATTATTTATTTATTTATTTAGAGCAAGATTCTTCATATACTGGCATTATTTTAGTTTATGAATATTACTGTCTATATTTTGGGCATCACAAATGAGTTAAAACTAGCATTGGATTTGGAATACATTTAAAATAATAAAGATAATGCTATTATTAATTCCACAATAAGGATTCAAATAATTTTCAGTTAGTCAATGTTGAAATTGCTTTAACTCACCTAGATCAGTTCTTTTAAGTGAATTCTTTTGGATTAATATAATTATGAAGCAGAAGTGTTTCTAACATTAAGGTTAAGTTGTTTGTAAATTATTTGGTGACTATGCCTAAAATGATTAACATGAATAAGCTGCACGTTTAAGTCTTTCTTGACAGTGTCTTCTATAATGTTTAGTTTGATGTGTTTTTAATATAATTATTGAAACTATAATTGCTCAGTAGTTATTCAATTAAAATAAGAGATTTCATGAAACATTATTAACAGTTTGCTTACAATGATTGATATTGTAGTTTTTGTCAGTTAATAAAAATCAGTGGAGCTATAGATATATTCTTCATTTTGTTCCAAGTCACTTTGCATATGTTGTATTATAATGCCTCATGTTTTGTTGATAAGCTTTGATAATACAATATACTATTTACTGTAACTGTATTATACTATATATATATATATCAGACACTTTTTACACATGTAGTATATATATTATACCTAGCCCTTTTTACATCTCTAGTAAAAATTTATAAAAACATCATTTATATAAAATCAATAAAATGTTTAATGTTTATAATCACGACCCGATCAGAACTTTGTACCTCCCTCTTACACAAAATCCTATCACGGGGCTGTCAGTACCTCGGGTAGAGTAATCAATATCATTGGGAAAACATTTGCCAATAACATTTATACTCGATTACTAGACTACATATTAGCCAATCAAACTTTTTATTTGATTTAAAGGAAAAATCCAATGGTCGCCAGCTGACCTTGTACGACAAGTCTGCTTGACCAATACGATCTAGTACCCATCCCACTAGCTCAGCTACAACAATCAATTAAATATAATCCGCCTACCTAAAAAATCAATTTATGAATCTTTCTCTGCGCTCAATTTTCTCGCTTTCTCTTTTCTTTTTATTTAATTATTTAATTTAAATCTAATTTAAGTAATCACTAAACCATGAAATTTCCCTTGACGCTATTACACTTCGTTTGGTCTTATAATATAATTAATTACACTTTCGTTTAAATTCAGATAATATTTAATACAATCAACATTTCCATATTATAAATACATTTAGAAATTAATTATACGCACACTTATAGTTGAAATCACAATAAAATCTCATATTATAAATACATTTAGAAAATATTATACGCACACCTATAGTTGGAAAACACAATAAAATACTCATATCATACATACATTTAGAAAATAATTACACGCATACACTTATATTTGAAATCACACTAAAGTCTCTGGGTAATGGAGCTAAAGACAACTATTAATTACTGTTCGTATCATAAAGTTCAGAGTTTATTATTCCATTTATTATTATTACGGCTTTTTAATTAGTGAATTAGAAATTGAAATAAACATCACCTAACTTTCTCCTATGCATGGTTCGAGCGTTGCTTCTGATAGTGTTTCATTCGGGTCAGTTGCGGTAACTGTTTGCGAAATCCTTTTCCCGATATCTTTGGGATCCTGTAGGCTCCACGTGGACACTCGGTCTCCTTCTTGTTTTATGCGACCATGATCAACATTGGAACTGTTTGCTGTTGGTATTGCGGGGAAGGATTCGGCCGGCTGTTCACACGATGGGTTTAATAGTGCAGCATTATGTTTACTTTTAGACGAGAATTAATATTCAATGCTCTCGATCTATAAAAATAATTTTTTTTAATGAATGAATGAATGAACTGAATTGAACTCACTCCGCCTTATTTATATTTTACGGTCCTTATCTTATGGATTCAATCTACAATAACTAACTAATCCTCTGGTGTTTCAGTTATGGTCCATGCTGACTTTCTGGTGTTTGCATTGGTCATTTAATTTCTTTGTACTCTCTGCTAAGTCATCCCAATTTCTTTATTTCACTTTCTTTGTTATAGTTATTTTCAATTTCTTTGTTAAAGTTATTTTCACTAATTAGCCATTTAATGGAAATTTCTTATGTTTGTCATTAGCTCCCATTGTTCACTACATTCCTTTGATTACATATATTTTTCCTTTTTTTATTATAATTATAAGACAAAACGAATTCCACCTTGCTTTTTCTTTTTTTTTTTCTTAAAGCAATCTTAAATCGAATTTCAATTTAGTTAAATCAAATTTAGTTAAATCAATTTTTAATTCTTTAGGTTTTATTTAAATACGATTCAAAATTATATATTATAAAACTATTTATTTTATGCTTTTAACGATAACCTGTCTATGAGAAAAAAAATCTTTTATTCTTATTTTACCCTACAAGATCTTTTATTTTTATTAATATTTACACAAATCGTTTATCAATTTATATATTATTTTTTTTTTTTAAAATTATGTGTACCTCCGAAGAAAGCACACTCCTTCCTGATGTATCTTGGTACAATATATATATATAAATTAAGATTATAGTGTAAA
>JAQFVV010002121.1:0-34429 GCA_028023455.1 Epiperipatus broadwayi | reverse complement strand
ATTTAATATTCATTAAACTATTTAATACCACTTCACTTACTTATATTATCTTGTCGCTTGTCAAGTTTTTCAATATCGAAAAAAAGAGAAGAAAATATCACTTAAAAACTAGTTGTTCAGCATGAACCCCGGTGTATCATTAATTGTTAAATGTATGGCAAAAACATAAATAAAGTGTAAATAAGTATTTAATCAACTTAGTGATGGAAATCTGGCACTGCCCACATGAGTAAGATGAGCCTTTGTGCAAAGTAAATTTTAGTGGTTACTCCCCATATTCTAAGAAATTTGTAAATTAAAAGATTTTTTCAGTGAATTTGGAAGAACAGCTTGAAAAGATGGCTTTAGTCATCAACATGTTCAGTAAACAAACAGCATACAAGTTATTCGTTTTATTTCTATAAAATAAACATGGAGATTAAAACATATGCTAAAACAAAAACAATTAATCGTTAAAACATAATTTTGAAACCCTAATTAAATAACATCTTAAAACAAAAATATTTATTTAGTAAATTTGAAATTTTTGATTTTTTTTTTCAAAAAGTTTTCATACCAATCCTACAAAATTACTAATACAAGTAAGAAATATCTGCAAAAGATGGTGATCCTGTGATGTTTAGTGGTTTAAATGTCTGCAAGTAAATATATTTTTTAAATATCTAAATATTTTATCATATTTAAAAAAACCCATCATTACCTCCACACAAACACACATGAAAACATTTCACTATTTCCTTCAATATATTAGGCCAACTCTGATATATAAATAATTTTATTTTATTTTCCTGGTTATTAAAAATATCTACAGCCAGAGTAAGATTCTCTGGAATGATTCACATTTGAGTTATATTGCACATAACAAGAAGAAAAGAAAGTGCAGATTGCATTCATTATTATTTCTGAACAAGTATTTAAAACAACTTTAAATGGCATGTTAACAATTCATTAAAAAATAGTTAAAATAGTTTTTGTTTGTTTGAAAATCTATTCAGTATCTTTCATGCATAAACTTATTCACATTTTCTATTAACAAAATTATATATTTTTTTCAATAATCAAATATTTACACTAATATTTAATTTTTATGTGTTTGTTATTGCACTAATACTAACTATCATCATCCATTTCCAACCATTATCCAGTTCACTGCAGGATGAAGATTTCTCCAACTTCAATCCATCTTCTTAATCTAAAGCCTCTCTGCTCTATAACACCCTTGCATACAGTCTTATTTCATCCATCCATCTGACCTGTTGTCTCTGTTGGGGCCTTTTACAATCTCTTGGAATACAGTTTATGATTTCCACTATCCATCTATTATCATATTTTTTTAGCAATATGTCCATCTCAACAACACATAAGTCTTTTAATTCTCATAATAATGTTAGTAACACCTGTTTGTTTTCTTACCTCACATATTTCTTTGTCAATTTCTTCTTCTGACTTACAATATATATCTCCCCATACTATTTGACTGGTCTAAAGTCTCTGTATTGATCTTCTGTTAAAGTGCTTAAGTATCAGATCCATAAGTAAGAACTAATAAAACACATTTCATAAAAACATTCCTTTTTAAACACATAGAAATATTCCCTTTTAATATTAAATTATTTCTATCAAAAGTACTCAAACCAGGTTTAATTTTATGATTAATTTCTATTCCATTTTGTTTTATCTGTATTAATAATATGACAAAAAGTATTTGTAGTTATTAACATCTTCTACTCATCATTATTCATTTTTATTTTTATTTTTTGAAAAAATCCATTGAACATTACTTTAATTTTTTTACTATATACTTTTAATCCTACTTTATTCTGATAATGCTTGCAACATTTTCTGAAGCTCTGAAGGACTACATTATCTGCAAAATCTAAATGACTTAAATAATTTATATTTATTTTTATTCCTTTAACTTTCCATTTTAAACCACAAAATACTGCTTGCTACAGTGTTGTAAAAGTTTTGGATATATGAAGTCACCCTGTCTTACACCCATCTCAATGTGAATCTTTCTAGTATTATTATGTAATCTGATTGTTGTTGTTGCCATTTTTATGAACATACTTTAGAATATGACAATATACTGGGTCTATGCCTTGATGATACAATGCTTTTTCTCTAAAGAATTGCTTATAGAATCAAATAAATGACTTTGCATAATCTACAAATCCAAAGTATAATGGCAACTCATATTCATTGGTCCTTTCTATAACTTCTCTCAATACTTGGATATGACCCACTGTACTAAAATGAATGTTAAATATAGCTTGTTCTTTTGATTGATTGAAATTCAAAGATCATAGACATCTTGGTAAAATTTTTTATACAAAACTGATAAAAGACTGATTGGTCTGTAATTTCTAAGGTCTTCTTTAAATATTAGGATTAATACAGCATTCTTGCAATAATTTGGTACATCTTTATCATTTAGACATTTGCTATATAATTTCACCAAAAAAACTATCCACCTTTTTTTAAGATATCAATTATAATTTCATTTTTACTTGGAGTTTTCCCTTTTTTTTTATAAATTTAATTGCATGTCTCCCTTCTTCTTTTAAAATCCTTGGTGATTCAGAAAATATAATACCTATAAGAAATATATCTGAATAGAACTCTTCTACCCATTTCATGATGTCATCTCTCAATTTGAATATTAGTTGCATCTTTTTTTATTGCACATATAAGATAATACCAAAATGTTGTTTTATATATTTGAGACATTTATTTTTTTCTATGGCTTTTCTTGCAAATTCACTATTATACTTTCTCATATTTATTATCATTCCTTTTTCACAATTTTACAAAATTAAAAATATTCAATCCTTTTTAATGCATCATTTTTATATATTTTTATATTCATTCTTTTCTTCATAATTTTTCTAGTCTCTGTACAAACTTTATTGGTTAGTTGCAACTTTTTTCTATAAGCTATCTTTGTTTTAATTTTTAAGTGTATCGATTATATTCCTATTGATTTCATTCAAATCTGAATCATGTTCAAAATCTGCTAATATTTGAAAGCAATTTTCAAGTTCTAATTTAAATTCATTAGAATGTTTCTAAAAATTAGAAATTTCAACTATGAATATTGTTTTTCTTAATAATTTTTGTTATTCTCATTTTGAATTAACATGTATTTTTCATCTCACTATTCAATGATCACTTCCTGTGTTAAATTTATTAAGAACATTACAATCTTGAAATATGTATTTTCTGTTTGTCAAAATATAATCCAATTCTGCTGTACCTTCATTTGGATGCTTCCATGTCCATTTCTTTTTAACATTTTTCTAAAAAAAAAAGATAATTCATAATATAAAGTTCTTTTTTTCTGCAAACTCCACAAATCTAATTCCCTCATATTTCTATTACCATAACCAAATTTACCTACAGCATTTTCAACTTTTAATAGTTTACCAGTTCTAGCATTACAGTCTACCATAACAAATTTTAAAATGTTGTTTGTTCTGATCAAATGCCTTTTGTACATTCATATAAAAATTCTTTACTACTTCATTACTATGAGAACTTGTTGGGGCTTAAGCCTGAATTATCTCCTTTTGGTATCTGCTATTATTTTGAATTACCAATCTTGCCACTCTGTCTGATATAGCATCAGTTTTCATAATGTTGTTCTTACACTTATTACTTATAATGAATCTGACTTTACTTGTACTTCCAATATTTGTGCCTTTGTAGTAGATACATGCCCCCTTTTTAAGTCAATTGTCTCTTCATCTTTTCTTCTAACTTCAAAACGTCCCATAATATCGCATTTAATGTGAGACAGTTTTTCTTCCAATTCTTGCAATCTTTTTTTCATTTAAAAGTGATCAGTAATTGTAAGTACCTAAATAAAAGTTTGTCATCAAATAGTAGCTGGGTCTATAATCAGGCTATTTTTAGCACCCTCTGCCTTTGGCCATTAACCACTGACTTGGCTGTTCACTTTACAGCCTCCTGGGAATAAAATCCATAATTTAGTCTGGTCTGTCAGGAATGTATTTTTTTCATCCACACATAAATTCATTCTGCCTTCAACAAAACTCCATTGAACTTTCAGTTAAGAGCTATCATGCAATTTAGAAAAATGACCATAGTGTTTCCTGATCTTAAACTCAGAGGTAAAATCTAAAAACAATAAACCCACCACACAAGCTAATGTCTGCTAATGAGAAGCACATCCATGTCCACATACCATATAAATAATCACATAGTAATAACAGTTGTTATGACAAGAACATATAAAGTAGTCATTAGAAATTTGATTTGCATAGTTCCTTCAAGACCTCCAAGAGAAATCAAAAGATATCCTTTCATTTAACAGCAAACTCTATTCTACAGCCATTAATAACTATAATATATATATATATATATATATATATATATATATATATATATATATATATATATATATATATATATATATATATATATATATAGTCTGATATTTAAAATTTGCATACTTACAATTTTTATAAATATACATTTTATATTTCATTAGGACCACAAGTCTAGGTCAATTTTAAATAACATGCTGATATAATTTTTTATTCTCTTTAGCACCAATTTGTTAAAAATAGTTGTTTTAAAAAATTATTAGTTATTTTAATTTAGAACCACTTATAGACAATTTGTTTATGTTTTCTATTAACAAAAATGACTTCACTTGATTTTATTTAATAATAACATGTTTACACTAGTATATTATTTTATTTTTAATGCTTATTAATAATTAAGTTGTATTAATCCTCATCTAAGGAAAAGCTGTTTAGAAAAACATGTAAATAGATAATAAAGCATATTAAAAAATGAAAGATAATATTATTAAAATATTTTTGCACAAAACAGCATCAGAATTAATGATAGGACCCTTCATTCCAGAGTTAGCCAATCCATTACTCTAAACTGAATAAGACATATTACCCTGTAAAATATTATTAATAATTGTAATTTCATCTCATGCAAAATAACTGTAATTATAAGACAATATTTTAAAGATGTTTTATGTTTAATTAAATTACTAATAGTAACGTGTTAATTTTTATATAAATTAGGATATTTAAATAAAAGTGATTGAGAAATCTAAACATTTTCATTTATATATAAATTCTATTAATTATAGTGACAAAAGAGATTGGCCTGTTCAGTTTAATGCAATAATAGAAAGCAAATGTAGCATATTTTGAGGATTGGATAATTGTCACAATAAGTTTAAGTAATGAAGTATTCTTATATTTAAATAAAAAAAATATTTAAATCAAAATGTATTTCTAACAATAAAGTGATTCAAAAATATAAACATTTATATAGATATTTTTTTTTTTAGTAATCATGAAAAATGGCTTCACATTGTTTAATTCAGTGCAATGATAAGAGTATATATGTAGTATGTTTCAAGCTTGATTCTTGAAATTCAAAACTCAGGCAACTGTCACAATAATTTTTTTAAATAAAGTATTTGTCTCATATTTAAATGAAAAAAATCTAAACTCAGAATGTGGTTTTTTAACAATGAGATAAACCTTTTCATTTACCTGTAAATTGTACTAATTATCATGGTATCTTCATGCCCCCATTACAAAGCACTTTTGTGTCCCTTACACACCTGCACATGGTGGGCCTGGTTGAAATAGTTAAATGTATATTAACAAATTTATTGCTACTACTTTGTTATAATTTTCTGTCACCTGTTACTTCAACTTTTCTTTGAGTAGAAACATTAACATATATAACATATATACATTTCTGTAAGGAATATTAGTTTTTATTTATACATAATTGTATAAATTATTATAAATTATTTAATAAAGAAATATAAAAATTATAATATATGGAATAATGATGTGATGTAATATATGTACTTTTTGTCCAAAGTTATCCACTTGTTATTTATTGTTAAATTATACTTAATATATATTTTTTAAAATTTTAATCATTTATTTTTATTCTGATTCTTTACTTTTTGAATATTTTTCCATTACCCACTATCCCAATTTTATTTCTAATTTTTTCTGTTATTTACTATTTTTATCATAATATCTTTCTTTTTTTATGATCTATAATTTCATCATTTTTGTTCACATTTACTAGACCATCAAACTTTTTATATTAAACATTCAACATTTTCTGCCCGTTACACACATAAATTCCATAATAAAAGTATTTTTTCTTTAATATTTTCTTTTGTTTGCAGACTTTCTGATTTTGTTTTAAACCATAATTCTCTTTTAAGATTGTTATAAATCTCTATAGTTTTAATAAGTATTTTAATATGCTATTTGTTTTTTTTTACTACATTCTTTAGTTTTCCCATTTTGTTGAATATTTCATATAAGTAATTCAACTAAAAATTATCTTAGATATTCTTTTTCATCCTTAGATTATACTTTTTTCAAACACCTTTTATTTGCTAGCAGCATTTTTCATATGAATTAATTAACATCTCATATCTCTTAAATTGCTTCATATGATATCCTATTAATAACCAAGAGAAGATATAATTGCTCTTCTATATGATTTTATTTGCACTGCATCTATTATAATAAAATAATATTAATTTCTTAATTCATTCTTTTTTATTATCATATCTCTTTGTGTTCTATTGTAAATTCTGTTTTAATTTCTAATTTAACTCTTAAATAAATGTATTAGTCTGACCTTTTATGTCATATTTACCATATTCATTTGCAATTCTCATTTTTTTCCATATAAATAATTAGCACTAAAAGATCTATATAAATACAAGTTTGCAATAATATTATTAAGTACATGTTATTTAAAAAAAAAAACAATTTTTTTTTTTATCAAAGTATTCCTCATCTCAATTCTATAATATTACAAACACCCACATGTTCAAAATTATTATTTTTATTTGACATCATCAAATCAGCATTGAATCCTGGTAATCATAGAAATGTCATTTTGTCCTTTCATAAAATTATCATCATAATCTTTTTATATATGTGTATTTAATTAAAGTATTGGAATGTAAAAACCAAAAAAAAGAGAAAGGCTACCAATACTGAAATGATATTTATCTAGATTCAGATTATTTTCACTAAGTCAAATTATAAATTTTAATTAAAATCATAAGGAATTCTTTTGCTAGTTCCTTGGAAAATCTTTAAAAATATCTAAAATGGTATTTCGAACCTTATCTGTTTTAAAAATTTTTGCTAATTAAATATTTTACTAATTAAATATATTTTTTTAAGGAAGAGATTGCAGAGATAGCTGTGGGCAACTAAAATTCCACTCTTGGGAAGATAAAAAGGTGTGTATAAAAAGGGCCCATAGAACAAAAGAAATCAGTTGCTTTGAGTTAGTTAGAAATTTTTTTGAGAACATCTTTCAGTAAAATAAATTTTGAGAAGTGTTTCCAGACCTTCAAATTTTAAGAAGCCAACAGAAGTTTGGTGCTATGAACTTTGAGTAAAAAAGGAAGCACTCTTCTCTGGGCCTCTCGGAAGACTGTCTACTTGATGCCACCATGTTCCATCTATCTGACCGGCCATACAAGATGACCATTTGATTGCTGACTGCTTATACTGCATCTCCTTGCTATGCTGAGATAACCTCACCTAATGTAGAGCTGCCTTAATACATAAATTCCTTTTGTAATTTCTAATAAGATGTAGTTAAACCTTTGTATTTTAATTTGCATATTAATTTATAAGTTCCTGCTAATTTTGCTTTTAAATTCTCTCTAATCCCTTATAAGTATTATGTTGTTCTAACTATGCTCTTTCATGCTTGAACTCATATATATATATATATATATATATATATATATATATATATATATATATATATATATAACTTTGTGCAGCTCCATTAAATATTTCTAACTTATTCATGATATATATGTAAACAATTTACGCTCTTTAATTAATATGCCAATATCATTCAACCTTGTGAGTATAATAAGAATTTATTTTCTTTGTTTAATGGGGAAACAAGCAGGGGCTTCAGTTAAATTTACTAGTCAAGTTTTATTCATTGTTAACAAAAATCGCTAGCTAGGTTGGGTTTATATTTAAATTTTTTATTCACGTTTTTTTATCTAAAATATTTTATTGTGGATGCATATTTTAGTTTATTATTTAAATTTGTCTTTAAATTTTCATTTTAAAAGATAATGGACCTTAATATAGTTAGTCCATCCCTTCTTGCTGTTACCTGGAGGACCAATTCTATCAGTTAATACATATATAGGAATCAAAATTAAATATAAATTTTGCTAGTTTAATGTCATAGTTAAAAGAGTTATTCACCATTATAATTTGCTAAATGATTTTTTATTTAAATATATCACAAAATCCGAATTTTTTTATTTATTTAAATATATCATTGCACAGAAGTTAAACCATTTACAGACTCGAGAATATAATATATTAAGTTTATCACACATGTATAATGCTGCTGACATCCCTTTCCTTTTCTTTTTATGATATTCACACATATATTTTCTTTATTGCTTTGTCATTGGAGACTTCAGAAGTCTGAAGCTCCCATCCTACTTCCTCAAAATCGTTCATTATCAGGGGTATACACTACACCCAGTGGAATGCAAGGTTTATAGAGTTTTGATTGTGCTGTGAAAGTTCCATACAACTGGCTCTGGGCATTCAAACCAAATCTCTCCATTCAATACTGTACCATCAAAATGGCATATGTATCAACACTCATTTATTCTCACGTGTTTAAATGATGAAGTATTCAAACTACCATAAGATCAATATTTCTTTAATGACATGCTAGCATCGTTATTGTTTTATTTAATGGATTTATGCCTGTTTGACCTTTTGTTAGGTGTTGGAAATAATGAGTCATTCAAAAACTGCCAAAATGCTAATTAGTTAGTATGTTGATTTTAAAACTGCTTTCTTTTAAAATACTAATCGATTTCCATAGACGTAAATTAATACACATTCTCTATGAAAAATTAGTGATTATATATTTTACCTCTCCCTGTCAATGTAACACATTGTTTGTTTCTTATATACTTATTCTAAAGATGCAATGTCCAAACAATGCCTATCAAATATATAATGATTTTAAGATTGTAAATAAATGATTGAGACCGTATATTTATATTTATTTGTCAAAATGATTAATACTAAATTATCAGATATCTTTCTGTAATTCGAATCTGTTCCGATCTTGTAGATTGTTTTGTGCATCCATAACATTCTGTTAGTAAAATTTTATAAAATTGGCATATTAACTCCACACAAGTTATAATACACTCTATAAAATTATATTTATTAAATAATTAATAAAGGGGATTTTGTAAAAACAAATCCCAAGTTTTGTAAATAAACAATGACACCCCAAGCGTGAAACATTTTGTAAATATATATATATATATATATATATATATATATATATATATATATATATATATATATATATATATATATATATATATATATGCGTTTTCTTAATACTTTATTAAATATATATTTCATGTAAATCCTGGTTTATTTTTGAATTATTATTTTCTAGTTAATATTTAGAACTATTTTCTTTAGCTAATAACTTAGCATTAATAAACATAACTTTAATAAATGTAAATCCTGGGCTACTCTTATCTTCATCATCATTCTGATCTTATGCTTTGCCACTGTTTCTGGGCCCAGAATTAAAATAATTGTGCTGTATTATCAAAATTGTTGTTCATTGGGTCAGAGACTTGAATAATAGGCAAATAGGTTAGAATTCAGGATTACTGCAGACCTGTATATCTCGAGCATGATAGGATTCGAGGTACTTTTGCTTAGGATTTGAATCGTGTTGAGTGAACAGACATTTTTGACTGGCACAATATACATATATAAACTTATTTCATTGCTTGATTGTCATCCTTCTTAAAAATAATCAACCACTTTGAAATATTTAGTGCATTGTAGAATCATTCCTCAACATATTTCTAGAATAATACAATATCTATTTAGTAAAATAACACTATGTTATTATTAGTAATGTTAGAATGATCAACTTTATATTAAAGTACTAACTGTCACTGTGACAGTTTTCTATAAATCAATATAATGATAAACATTAAAAAATGAAGTTATATACAACTCATTTTATTGATTAAAACCTTGATTAATAAGCTAAATTCTAACTATGTGATTGAGTAAATTACTGCACTTAAAAATATAACTTATGCAAAATATAACCTCTGTCAAATTACTTTACAAATATTTATAAATTTTATTTTATTAATCAAATTTTATATTCTTCTTCATTTAATACTTAGCCATACTAAAAGAAACTGAATTATAGAAAACCACTGCATTGATAATTGGTGCTTTGATATTGGATTGGATATTGTAATGTTATTCATATTCTAAATTCATATGTTATGTTGAAGGCTGGTGACACTATGATAAAAAAAATTCAGAAATGCATTGTATACTGCAGATTAATTAGTCTGTTTTATAAGATTATTTATAACAATGAAAATTTTATGTTCTGTGATTGGATCATACAGCTTTCCAAACCTGTTTAAATATATACTCATGGAAAGATATAAAAAACTTTCAACATTACATGCTAAGTAAAATACCATTATGATGTCAATAAGTCAAGTATCATAAGTTGATTATTTGCAGTTGCAAAACTAATTTGTTAGTGCATTGTAAGTTAGGATATTCATCATGTATCATCATATATAATGTTATATGCATACCCACATAAATTTCTAATGACCTGTAATTCTAGCCTCTTCATAAAGCATTAGAAAAGTAAAATTAGAACATGGTGCATGTAAAAAACATAAAATATTAGACATAAAACAATAAATCCATAAAACAATACTAAAGAAAATCTAATTGAAATCACTAAATTAATAAATATTTTTTATTTCTGTTATTGTACTTTATATTTACTGTTCAATGTAAAATCATTTTGCATTTTCAGTAAGTAATAGAAAATTGTTTAAATAGTCTATTAATCTTCAATCATACCTATTCATGCCCATTCACACAACTATAATAAATAATTCACCTTATTTTAAAACATATATGGTAATCACTTCTCAATTACATTTTCCTTTTACACAATCTTTGCAATTGTTTAAATTGTGATATGGTTAAATATTTGGGGAAAACTTTTCGTAGAAGTCCTGAAGCTTTTTTTATTGTTAGACTTTTTAAAATCCAAAGTGGTTCTTATTTAACAATTTGTTTACTGTCGAAATATTTTTATCTTAGTTTAATATAGAATCAACATACTGTTAGTTGTCAAAATATATTTTATTCTGTTTAAAAGATCCAGTGATGAATAAAATCATTTCCTCTTTATTTCACAATATTTTATCTAGTCAATTTTCTATGAAATATTAAAAAAAGTGTAATCTTTTTTTTATTACTAATTTATAAAAGTCAGAACAATTCTACTTGAATTGTAATTTAATTTTCATATTTCTTAACATATTTTAACCAGGATTAAAACAGATAAACAAAAGCAAATAAATTTTATACATTAATATTTTTTAAAATTTTCAATTAAAAATAAATATGGTTTCAAATCTATTTCTTTAATTACTGAATTGTTTTTATTATTTTTATTTGCTTGTTTATTATTATTATTATCAAAAAAGGAAACAAATAAAAGTTTGATGTGTGTGTTTACATTTATTCCACATTTGCATGTGCATTGTTTACAAACATACTTTATATTAATTGTAAAAGTAAGGATTATAATTTCATCACTTAAGAAGGTTTCATTGAGAAATATGCATACCAACAGTATATGCTATAGATCAATTATTTTGAAGAAAAATTAATTTGATATTATTTATTTCTGATTTTGATTCTGTAATTTTTATTGTTTTAAAGTAACAATTTTGGTCTCAATATTTCAGTAGGAAAATAAAAAAAACAGTAATACATATATGGACTTTGTTTTTCAAATAAGTATATATGCTTCTCATGTTCAAAACCTAGAGTTTGCATCTGACATGAATGATTCTTGAAGTTTTTTTCAAGACACATTTAGTTTTATGAATTTTTTTATTAGTCAGATCATAATCAACTCAGATATGCATTTAATAGTGAGTGGTGAATAGGTATATAACTATTCTTAACTAAAAAAGTTAAATGACTCAGGTTAATCTGAATTTGTTAAATGAGTATTAGTGTGCTGCTTTCAAAATTAAGAAAATACAATTGTAACATAATATGATCATCACAACTAATGGGCATGTTTTATGTATGTATTGAGACCATGGTTGCTTATAAAACTCAGTATGAAAGACACTATCTTTAAATGAAAAAGATGTCAAGCATTGGTGGTTGAGTGGTCAGCACGGCTGCCTTACAAGCAGTTGTCCCAGGTTTGTGAATTCACTTCACAGACGATGCTTTGACACATGAAAAAAAAATGTAACACTACCATGCCAGATGGAATGACGTGGACTCAATAATTATAAGCCTCAAAAAACATTTAATTAGCTACTGCATGACATTTAAAGGTTTTAGTTCACTTTTAACTCTTTAAATATTATTTCATGATCTATCTTATATATATTCTGCTGTTTAGTTTATGTCTCATAATTTTAATAAGTTAAAAATATCAATATATATTGATAACTTTAGATAAATTCCAATTAGTAAATCACATGTAAACATAGTATTTAAACCATAATCGATAAACTTTTCTTGTTTGTATATAAGAAAAGATAATCTAAATTACTCATAAAACCATATATATATATTACAGTTTATAAAATTTAAATGTATAGATTTTTTCAAAGTAAAAGATTTATTTAATAGTATTCTTAAAAGAAATAATTCTTGACAAAATATTTAATCCTGTAAGTCTGAAAATAAAATACAAAGTTTTAGCAAAACAGCATTTATAAAAATCTCTTCTTACAAAAATACAGCATATGTTGAAATTTGAGATTTCTCAGAATTTTTCATATTCCATTATAGAAGCCTTAAACAAATCCTGAAATAAATGCTGGGTATTTATTAAATTTAGATTTTTTCAAATAAGCACTGAAGTAAAATCATTTTAATTTATATTATTATGAAAAATATAAATCTCAAAATACTAACATTAAATAAATATTTGTTTTTTTTTTGTAAATAATAATGTCAAAGGATCTTTTATATTTAATTTAAATGTTTTATTATATCTGCTTAATTATTCTTAATAACTTTCTAAAATATAGTGTCTGTAAAAACAAATTATAATAAGTACTGTGGCCAATGAAAATGATTTAAATAATTGTCACATAAAATTTAAATTACTTCCTATCTAAATATATAAGATCACAGTGAGAGTTATTATTCACAGATTAAAAAAAAATTCTTACTAAAACTTCATTTAAATTAATATATATATATATATTATAAAATGAAAATCTTATGAGTGATTTTAACTGTTTTTATAATGAGACTGTATTATCATAATAATCAAAAATCCTACTTTGCTTTATGTATTGTATTCAAGAGTTCATTAAAAGAATATAAAAAAACTAAAACCGTCAGTTTTTATTAATTTTAATATGATTTACAAGTATGATTTTCAATACATTAGATAACAGAGCTTGGCAAAGTTTAGTGTATTGGGATTACCCATAAATACTCGATTGAAAACGAACTGCATCATTTGCTGATGGAATCTCACAAGACTTCTAAATATTTGTAATGCAGTAGTTTAAAAATCTCTATATCTTTTACTTTAGATTTTGCAATAAATGTTCACAATAACCATAATTAATTTGCCATTAGAGTGCTTGAACATCACATGACATCCCAAGTTATTAATTATATGATTTTTTTTTTATTAATTGACAATCTACTTGCAAAAAAAGAATAAGTATGCTTATATAAGCTTTAATTTATTTATATAAATTTTTATTATAAAATTTTATTAATAAAATGTTTATTTTATATTGTAAATTAAATATAGCCAATGGACTTTCGAAAAATGTTTTTGCAGAACTTTTGTATTCTTAATCAATGTAAGATTGCTTTTCATACATATTTAAACAAAAGAAGTAATAATTAACTTCTCCAATGTGTTAGTCACTCTTATATCTTAATTAAGTACATTAGATAGCATGGCAGCACTTTCTCCAGGCACAGTATATCATCCTAACTCACATTCAGACTGGAAGAGAATTAATTCTAAACATGTCTAAAGGCATCTGCCTATCAAATTTTAAAAAAAAATAAAACTTATAGTCATATGATCATTATTAGAGTTTACTAAAAAAAACAAACTTTTTTTCATCTGATACTTGAGTAGTATGCTCTTAAAATTAAATACATTTAAATAAAAAATAAAAATGTCTTAGGTAGGCAAAACTAAAGAGATAATATGAATGAGTCTATAAAGAGTGAAAATATAAAAAAGCATATTTGTTTTGTAATAAAACAAATAGTGATTGAGTGCAAAAATGTGTAAAAACTACAAAAATTTTACTTAATGTTATGTAATTTAGTTATTCATTGTTCAATGTCTTTATGTAACATCGCATGACACCAATAACTTGATAATCTATTTGGATTTCTTTTTGAGCCTAAATCAATAGGATAACTTCTTTTTTTTTGAACAAGCAAAACCTCAAGATATTTTTTTGTATATATATATATTCAAAGTGAATCAAAACAAAATGTATCTATTTCACAAACGAGTGAGTATAATACTGAACCAATTTTGTAACACAAAACAAAAATAACATTTGTAAATTCAAAATGTATGTAATAAAGAGTTAATTATTCTTCTAACGAAAAACAAATAAAAAAAATTAATACTGTATCTAATATCTAAATAGAAGTGAGATGAAAATAAGTAAAAAAAAAAGCCAATTAAATCACCTCAGAAAATATTTCTACCTGATTGCGAAAGATGTAATCCTTCCTAGATTAAAAATCTAACAAATTATGAGTATTATTATTATCATTAGATTCTGAGATCTGTTGAATTTCTAGTTTATCTTTAATGAAAGATTAAATATTGTAATTATAAAAACTAAATTAAAAATACGATGAAATATTGTAATTATAATAACCAATTTTTTTAAAAAAAGTCGCATTATTGCTGGGGTCGGTTTAATAAATTAATAAATAAGATTATTCATTATTTATTTTTATAAGAAAGATAGAAAAAAAAATTATATTATAAAGTTGCCTGTTATTAAATAGCTAATGCATTGTAAAAGTTGAACTATTTTTATAAAAAAAATATTTAATTAGTAAATAATAAATTACTTAATAGATCATGAGACTTTCCAGGCAAAAATAACTGTTTGGGCATTCAACATTTCCATTCAACTAATGAAAACCAGTTTTTAAAAATTACTTAGTTCATCTGAACCTCAGTCTTAAAGCATTCATGTCTGAGTTTGACCTTTTAATCAGCAAGTCAAAATATTCAGAGATTTTTTTAATACTATGTGTACTTAAAAAAATAAAACTTCAATAGCATCAGAATTTTTTTTTGTATATTTTTAAACTGTAAAATTTACCAATGTCGTGTTTATGCTGTATTGTGAGTAGCAGTAATATTCCTGTCGTTTAATATAAAACACTGCTCTATAAATAAACGTAATTATATTTGTTATACATATTTATTATGCAGGTATATTTAAACATTTAGATACAATGGTTCTTCTCCATTATCACTAGTGACCAATTCAATTCTAGTTGGTATTAGAACAGCTAACATTTGGAAAGGAATGATATAACTCTGGCTTGCATCATGTGCAGGCAAAATGATGACTGCATCTAGCAGCTTCCAGCTCCAGTATTGAACATATTTCACTGTATTATACAGTAGTATAGATAACATATGTACTGCCATTCCATGTCTGACAGTTGCCTGATATTGTCTGGACAATTGCATGTTGTTTCACTGTGTTTGATTTCCCTAATAAATATATGTCACTATATAGCAAGATCATTGTTATTACTGGAAACAATTAGATTCATTGACATAGCTTTCCAAATGGCCTGTTTATGCCATTGACTATTTTCTTTTATTTTCATGGTCATATTTATTGTAAGTTGAATCTATTTTTAATAAGGATAAATCTATTATCTGAGGTAAGTTTAGAAAGTTATGATGAATTCACCATATTCCCTCCCCCTTGGAAAAGTTAGGTAATCTTCTTGCTTCACATTTTGACCTTGTATTCAGCTATATTTTTATCATCTAATCCTAGTTTCTTGATCTAGATTGGATTCTTTATCTGATCTAGATTATTCATGGGATCCAGTTTATTCTTTAGGTCTTATTTCTTAAGGTGATCTTTATTCTTAATTGAATATGATTTCTTCATTGGATCTGCAGAACAATTAATTGTTATATGGTCTTTGTGGTTTTTTTAAGATTGGTCTCTTCCATTTTCCCCCAGTAATTTGTTTTAACTTTTTTATCCATACAGTTTCTATATGGCCAACACAGCATTTGGTAAGTGCAAATCTATAGCAAACTATAATACTTATTTTTTGCCAAATTTTCATGGACAGTTTTAATAAATTTAGCTAAAGATCTTCTTTTGTTTGTTTTGGTCAGCTGGATATTTGTCTGAGACAGTTTTCTATGGACAACTTAATTCTGGTATCATTATCTTTAATAGATGTCTGTTTCTCTGTATATTCAGCTAGAATCATTTAAGGTACTGCAAAATTAGAAGTAGTTGACCCTAAGACAATGGTCTATCAATCCATAAATGGAATAGTTTATCAATGCTTTCTGAGTTCTGTGGCAGTATCTCTAGCCTTTTCCTTTTTTCTTTGAACACAATGATTGAAATTGTATCTCTGTAATATAATTAAAGGTTTTGGACAGAAATATGTTATCAGAAGATATATTGTTGCATCTTAGCTCTCAGATATGTATAGGATCTGAGTAAAAATGTGAGGTCTCATGGATTGAGAAAATATGAATACTTATAAAAGTTGTTAATTTTTAATTACAATTTTTTGATTTGTCTTCAGAAAGAAGTGAACTCAATTCACAAATTCTGGCCAATGTTTTGGATTTTTAGAAGCATTGTCTTTCAGGTAACAAATTTTTCATGATGTTGATTTTTACTTTTTCTACTATATGATAAAAAAAAAAACATTCAACTTTTTTTACACTAAGCAAGTTACTGTTGGGATTGATATCTTTTATTGAGGCACTAATAATGCTAATTGGCAATTTTTTTCTCAAATAAATTACAAAGATTTAAACAACCCATGAAAGTGAATTATTTTATGACTATCCCAATTCTGTTGTGTTTATCCGGTACTTATGACCAGGAGTAATATTCTTGATGCTTAAGAATAACACACAACTCTTTAATATATATATATATATATATATATATATATATATATATATATATATATATATATATATATATATATATATATATATATATATGTAACAAGCACAGATGACGTTACATTGTGTTTTTATTATTAAACATGTTCGCATTTAAAAATTTTCTTTAAGAATTAAAAATTGAAATTAAATATCATCTTAAACTCGTATATATAATTCACACAGATAAAAAAAAAATTATTAAAATAAAACTTTATTAAAAATAGAAAGGTATTTTAAAAACAAAAACTTAAAAAGATTTAGAGATAAAAGTATATCTTTAATATTGGAAAACACATTAATTAATCAGAAATGGAAATGATTGTTTTAATTAGTTAAATGTAAACTAGCCTTGGGCATTTAAATGTAAAAGCATCGGTCAGATAGGAAAACAATAGAAACTAATAGCCAATAAAGAGAAAAGCAATGGAATCGGACCTCAGCGAAAAGACCATCTCATCAATGATGCAATGAAAATTCAATCCTTCAAATTAATATAAAAAGACAAGTTTGGAAATTATTAAGGATGATAGATTATTTACGATGTGACATATATGTGTTAGTGCGGAAGTGAAGGAGAAGGGATGGAAAAGATGCACTCTTCAATCCCTTCAGTTTTGCCAAAGAAAGAAAGAGAAATTAACTATTGTTTTCTACATTGAGGACCAACTAAACTAAAAAACCTCTGAATGAATAAATAAAACAATGGCTAAATGGATACCAATCTTTTTAGGATGGCGTGGGAATTCACGTTCAAATGGCAAGGAACATATGAAGATGAACTGTTTAAAAAAAACATAAGAACTTTATAATTTATGAACATTAAATTAAAAACTTTCCATATATAAAAAAATACAAATAGAATCCTATCTGACCAACGTAAATTAATATTAATAATGTTATTTGATATTTTTTTTTATTTAAAATCATTTCCATTTATTTATTTTTTGTTCTTTAAGTTTTATTATGATTTCTGTTTTCTGTTAAGTAAATTATATAAATGTTAAACTTAAGTCAGGCGTGAATGGCTGTATAGATTTGTAAAGTTATATTAGGGGAGGGTAATCTTAGGTAATTTGTGTCATAGTTGAATTGGGTCAATGGATGGGATATATTGGTGTGATTAGTAGATGCAATATCAGATTCACTATGGGCAGAATCGTTTCATACGCCGCACTCACACATTTGCCTATGGAAGGAATTATAAGACGGAGAACGCAGTTCCTTTCTATGGAGTTTTTTTTTATTGCTCTTCTTGTCAGATAGATGTCATATTGCCATTTGACAAGAGGCAATTTATTCTCTTAACTTTTTGGTGCTGCCATATTTTGTATTACATTGAATGCATCGATATATCAGATAAATTGACGCCAGTTTTGGTTGTGAACCTTTAGCCTAAGGTTAAATAGGGATAGAATGTTTTATTTTCAAATGCAAATCTATGTAGTCTATTCATACTCGACACTAAATAAAAATGCATTAAATTTAAGTTGTTTATAGACGCTTGCATGGATTGGTTATCGGTTAAGTATGTTTTGGGTTTTCATATTTGATCAAAATATATAGACATTCGATAAATAATGATACCTTACAGTGAGTATCTGTATTGTATTTATTAGGAGGTCTTTTAAGTTATTGGTGACAATGCAAGTATCTTATGATGAATACTATTGGGTTACTTATAAATTTCCCTCTGCAATTGTTGGTATCAATGATTTTATATTTTGATCGTTTATGTTTATTTTGAAATGTTTTTAACCGATGTAATCTATGTAACCGATCTATACTCAACATTTTAAAACAAACTTTTATAAACTCCTCTGTGCGAACTTATAAAAAATTAAAATGTAAAGTTGTAAAAATTAAAATGTAAATTAAAATCGAAGTTAAAAATGTAATGTTAAATTTTAAAAGGTAAACTGATGCTAAAATAGTTTTAAATCTTATATATGTGCATTAATAAATGTTTGTATGTTAACTACTGGCAGTGGCTTATTTTCTTCTTTTTTTATATACTCTTAGATTATATTATTTAATCTCTGATCTTCCACTGAGCTAGTGACATGGGCTAACGACCGGAACCAAAATATTTAAAAAAAAAATTTTTTTATTTTTTTTTTGACTTACATATCTGCCTACTTTATAAATTTTTCTAGGTTCAAATACCTAGATGGCGCCCTGTAGTGCAGTTTATGTAAGTCTACATTCTCTGGATCGTTACAACTGGCCCCCGCACTGCCAGAAGAAATTGCGCATATATATTAAACGCGAGAAAGTATAAATAATTTTAAACTGTATTTTGTTAAAAAGGAAGCCAAAAGGTTGCAATTGATATGTTTTTTTTTTGTTAATATAAATTATGCTTTATTGTGTATAGGAGTGCACAGCCACATAAGTTAATGATGGTAAATGTGGTACCTTACGGAGAGTACTTTTGGAAATTTACTTCAGTGTAATCCTATATAAGCATTTCAATAAATCATAAATAAGTTGGTGGTATTTATAATTGTGCTGCAAATATACACGCATAAACCCCTTTATCTTTCAAAATATATTTACTTCAATGGAACCTTCCTAAATAATTTAAATAATTTGTTTGTCATGCCGTGAGTAAAAATAAAATGTATAAAATAAAATAGAATTCTCCGGGGAAGGAGGTGTAAACGTAAATCACCCTTAGGAGAACGATAGTAAACATTTTTTTTTTTGTATATAGTCTTTTTGTAAAATTACTAACCGGATGTTTTGTAAATGTTTTCATTAATCGTGTACCATAATTACTAACCCTAAGTAAAATATTTTTTTTTTTATCGTTTTATTTTAAGCAACTTTACTGATATGTAACAAGCACAGATGACGTTACATTGTGTTTTTATTATTAAACATGTTCGCATTTAAAAATTTTCTTTAAGAATTAAAAATTGAAATTTAATATCTTAAACTCATATATATAAATCGCACAGATAAAAAAAAATTATTAAAATAAAACTTTATTAAAAATAGAAAGGTATTTTAAAAACAAAAACTTAGAAAGATTTAGAGATAAAAATATATTTTTAATCTTGGAAAACACATTAATTAATCAGAAATGGAAATGATTGTTTTAATTAGTTAAATGTAAACTAGCCTTGGGCATTTAAATGTAAAAGCATCGGTCAGATAGGAAAACAATAGAAACTAATAGCCAATGAAGAGAAAAGCAATGGAATCAGACCTCAGCGAAAAGACCGTCTCATCGATGATGCAATGTAAATTCAATCCTTCAAATTAATATAAAAAGACAAGTTTGGAAATTATTAAGGTTGATAGATTATTTACAATGTGACAGATATGTGTTAGTGCGGAAGTGAAGGAGAAGGGATGGAAAAGACACACTCTTCAATCCCTTCAGTTTTGCCAAAGAAAGAGAAATGAACTATTGTTTTCTACATTGAGGACCAACTAAACTAAAAAACCTCCGAATGAATAAATAAAACAACTGCTAAATGGATACCAATCTTTTTAGGATGGCATGGGAATTCACGTTCAAATGGCAAGGAACATATAAAGATGAACTGTTTAAAAAAACCATAAGAACTTTATAATTTATGAACATTAAATTAAAAACTTTCCATATATTAAAAAATACAAATAGAATCCTATCTGACCAACGTAAATTAATATTAATAATGTTATTTGATATTTTTTTTTATTTAAAATCATTTCCATTTATTTATTTTTTGTTCTTTAAGTTTTATTATGATTTCTGTTTTCTGTTAAGTAAATTTTATAAATGTTAAACTTATGTTGGGCTTGAATGGCTGTGTAGATTTGTAAAGTTATATTAGGGGAGAGTAATCTTAGGTTATTTGTGTCATAGTTGAATTGGGTCAATGGATGGGATATATTGGTGTGATTAGTAAATGAAATATCAGATTCGCTATGGGCAGAATCGTTTCATATGCCACACTCACCCGTTTGCCTATGGAAGGAATTATAAGATGGAGAATGCAGTTCCTTTCTATGGAGTTTTTTTTTATTGCTCTTCTTGTCAGATAGATGTCATATTCCTATTTGAAGAGAGGCAATTTCTTCTCTTAATTTTTTGGTGCTGCTGTATTTTGTATTACATTGAATGCATCGATATATCAGATAAATTGACGCCAGTTTTGGCTGCGAACCTTTAGCCTAAGGTTAAATAGGGATAGAATGTTTTATTTTCAAATGCAAATCTATGTAGTCTATTCATACTTGACACTAAATAAAAATGCATTAAATTTAAGTTGTTTATAGATGCTTGCATGGATTGGTTATCGGTTAAGTATGTCTTGGGTTTTCATATTTGATCAAAATATATAGACATTCAATAAATAATGATACCTTACGGTGAGTATCTATAATGTATTTATTTGGAGGTCTTTTAAGTTATTGGTGATAATGCAAGTATCTTATGATGAATACTATTGGGTTACTTATAAATTTCCCTCTGCAATTGTCGGTATCAATGATTTTATATTTTGATCATTTATGTTTATTTTGAAATGTTTTTAACTGTTGTAATCTATGTAACCGATCTATGCTCAACATTTTAAAACAAACTTTTATAAACTCCTCTGTGCGAACTTATAAAAAATTAAAATGTAAAGTTGTAAAAATTAAAATGTAAATTAAAATCAAAGTTAAAAATGTAATGTTAAATTTTAAAAGGTAAACTGATGCTAAAATAATTTTAAATCTTATATATGTGCGTTAATAAATGTTTGTATGTTAATTACTGGCAGTGGCTTATTTTATTCTTTTTTTATATACTCTTAGATTATATTATTTAATCTCTGCTCTTCCGCTGAGATAGTGACATAGGCTAACGACCGGAACCAAAATATTTAAAAAAATTTTTTTTTAATTTTTTATTTTTGACTTACATATCTGCCTACTTTATAAATTTTTCTAGGTTCAAATGCCTAGATGGTGCCCTGTAGTGCAGTTTACATAAGTCTACATTCTCCGGATCATTACAATATATATATATTATAACAAAACCCTATTTATTCCTCACTAGACAGGTGTATACTACCGTACATGTATATGATGTATCAATATACTTGCCTGTGTATTTATATTTAATTAAGTGGTTTGACCTAAAATATTATTATTCAAAACTTATGGGTTATTCTCGCAATTGTAATATATCCCCAATGCGTATTTATTGTCATCCAAAGAACACCAAGTGCCAATCCTATACGAATATAAGAATTACGTGAAGTGGATATATTACCATCAAGAATACTATTTACGTAATGTGAGAGATGTTTTGAGCATCAGCTAGCTCAGTCTCATGGTTGGGTAGTGTCACAGCCATGAGTAGCTATGAATGGGGTTAAGAGGTTTTTTTTATTTTTAAACATAAAAATAAATAAAATAATCATAAACTAAATAAATGGATTTATAAACAATCAAACTAAGTCAATACTCTACTTTCTTGATATATTTATTTAATATTATAAAAAAAAAAAACAATATTTAGCACTCTGTCATTTCAAATCAAAATCATACATCATTCTTTCCAATAGATCTCTCATATATATCTCAAGTAGTGAAGGTCGATACTACAAAAAGTTTGCATCATGTGACTTTCAACACTAGTTACTTATACTTTATTACGTCTGTAATGGAATAAAGCTTTAAAGAAATCTTATAAAGTTAGTTCTTATGTCACCTTCACTTATTATTGCAAATACAAAATTTCCTTTTTATAAAGAAGATTTGAAAAGATCAATGATTAAAGTTCTTTACCTGGCTTTCCCGGGAAGTAGTAGAAGCAATTTTTACTTATTTATTATATATTTCCATTTCGCAGGTAAATTAGGCAATTCAAGGTAATGATTTGAGATCATTATGTCCATTGGCTGATGAGGTTTATTTGATTCCACGCTGAAATTATGTGTTGTTTCAAGGCATCATGGTTTTATTGAGGCAGCTGCAGCAGGTTGGGATCAGGGGCCTGAATCTGATGCAGCTTCTCTTACCCCGACATTTCCTTTGAAATCGCCATTATATATTTAAATATTAAAACTGTTTAGGTGTTCACTGTTGTAGCTCTGCTGGAAAAAGATCCTATGCATTCTGGGTGGCTCGCTTTTATAGCTCCCTCCATTGGTTCTAGAAGCTTCTATTTTATCTTACTTCCGATTTTCAATGTGGAATAACTAGATCTGTTAGATGTGTGAAAACTCTTGTTGTAGCTTCTATTGTAATATAACAGAAAATAAAATCTTATTCTGCCGGAAAACTCTAGTTTTTTTCAACGTGAAACAAAAATCTCGTTTCTCTCCTTTCACTTCTTAATTCATTCATACACGCATTTGTCACACACACATATATATCATTTAAAATGACAGAGTCCCTCCCCCTGCGTTTATGTATTTGTAACCACCACCACCATGTAATAAACAAAATTAAATATTATATATATATATATATATATCTACATCTATATATGTTTACCGATTAAATAATTTATTTGTGACTGGGTTCGAACCATTCTGTCACAATATATATATATATATATATATATATATATATATATATATATATATATATATATATATATATATTGTAACAATTTAAATAAATCAATTGCCACTTGTAACAATTATTTATAAATTGCCATTTATAACAATTATTTATCAGTTAATATAAATATGTATTTGTAATTATAATTTGTAACTATATCAATTCATCATAGCATAGACAAAGAAAATATCAGCATTAAAGATTCCTGGTATTTATTTATATATTGGGGCAGTCATCTGAACAATAAAACATACTGGACATTGTCATCTAATAAAAATAATATTAATTATAGCAACTGAATAAAAGTACCCACTGTGATATTCCTGGAGTGCCTTATGCTTATCTCCAATACTAGGTTCTTCTAACAAAGAATCCTTACTATCCTTCTTTCCAAATATATAAGACCATTCATGGTCATATGCACACACGGGTGCTATTCATGACAACTTATAAAAAATATTTTATAAAACTAATATTATGAAGTTGGAAAGGGATGATATCACTCTTTATTCAGTTTAGCTAAGTACATGTGTTTTCCCATGAGCGCCACTAGATTGTTTTCAATCTAGATAAGTATGATTTATAGTGTACTTGAGTTCAAACTCATTCAGTACATATTTATTACACATGACTTGGATGACTATTGAACAAAATGACATTCCTACATTTTATCCATATTGATAAAATTACACGATCCCAATATTACCAAAGTTTATACTATAGATCCAAGATTCTTATAGACATTGCTAGCTCATTAGCGTATATTGATGAACAGACATGTATAATCCTATTAATGGCTTCCAAACAAGCATGTGAAGACCATTATTGATATTGATGGCCATTTAACTAAATTATTTATCACAATAAAGATAATAATGATGATAATGATAATAATAGTGATATCACAATAATGATTATAATAGTGATGATGATACCAGCCATGGCTTATTAATAAACTCACAACAATAAATTCATCTTTATAAACTTATAGGCATCTATTAAAATTATCATATTTCATACTGGGATTTAATAATACTAATGGTGATGATTGATCATCATGACTCTCTTTACATAATATTCAATTTTCTATAAACCCCTATTTACTAAAACATATTCATTACGCTAAACGTTAAATTTAATGATTATAATTTATGAATGATGATTGATGGCCATCATAACTTTTATATAGTATTATTTGAAACATTTTTTTAACTAATAACATGATATCCATCTTTGATGAGGATGATCTAAATTCATGGACACAACACAATTTTAACTTTCTATGTTGAGCTATAATTATCAAAATTTGGTTATTCTCAAGCATAATCCTTAAATACCTAAATGTCAACATTCTAGTTTACCTATTATTTTGCAGACGCGTAATATTTGCAAGTGATTGCTCAATATATACGAATAGTAATACTTAATAACTGCGAGCAATGATGCTGAATTAAAATGATAGAATTAAGACAAAAAAAAACAAAACAAAACACAATATTATTAATAATTACTCGGAAACCAATTAAGATATATAATTATATTTTATTAACACTACTACTCTTTCTTTCTTCTTTAAAGTCAAATTGACAATTAAATAAATGGTTTATTAATATAAAAATTTATATAAAATTAATAAAAAATTTATATGAGTATAAGCAAATAAACTTAATATATAGGTTTGTCATCTTTCCTGATATCTCAAAATAAGCTGACTTAAATCAATATTAAAAAAAATACATATTCTATAAATGCTTATTTAAGAATTTTCTTACTTATCATATAACAAAATAAATTTCAGGTGTAACTTGTATATGTCATTTCATTTCCATTCAAATGTAATGCCCTACTTTTTAATTTACTATTTTAAACTAATCATATATAATCTATTCTTTGATGTGTTTGGATAAACAGTTACACATTCACGCATTCAGTAATGTTAACATATATGTTTAAAATGTATACCCAAAAATCAGATATATAAAAATATCTTTTTCTTTTGCAACCTTATAGCGAAAGAAAATAAAATACATATATTAATTTTTAATATGCAACAAGATAAAAATAAAAATAAAAAACATTATAAATGCATATATCTATAGGTTGCTCATTATCATTAACATCTGAAGAACAATTAAAAAAAAAAAACATTTCAACCTTACAATATATAATAAAAATAATGAAAAATTTAAGTTTAAAGATTTAAATTATGTTTGTGCTATGTTGTGAGATATTGCAAATAACTATAGATAAACAAGTCTTTAATGTTTCTGTATCAAAAAAGAAAATTGCTTTGACCAGTAAATTAAGGTTTACTTTTAATAAGTAAAAGAATAAAATCGGTTAAAGAAAGTTCATATTTACCCGTCTACTTTTTACTTCTTATTAATGTCCTGAATTTGAATTCTAGACTGCTTTTCTTTGCTCACCAACAAAAAAAAAAAAGAAAGTTATTGCAGATACTTTTAAGATAATGCTGAATCAATTGACTTTGCTTGTTTCTTCAATTTCCTTATTATTCACTGTTGATTGGCTTCCTTCTACCATTTAAAAGAAAAAAAATTATTATAAGTACTTTGAATAAGTAGGTACCAGTGGATTTGCTTGTTTCTCTTCTTTAAAAAATAATTGCTGTTGACACTTTAGATGATTGAGGTAAATCAACAAAAATTTGATTTATGGCTTCAAACTTGGTTCTACATAGCTGTTTTAAATTTTCTTTTCCTCCTATTTCCCCTTCTCCATTGGTTTGAAGGCAGTGAGCTTTTAATAAGACATGAACTAAGAACAAAGCATTCCATATAGCTTGCGTGGTTGGCTTCAAAATCTATAATTTTGTTGGTTATTACTGGATACATGATTTCATAATAGACAGATCAGCGATTTTGACTCTTCTGTATTAATCAGGAAGCAGAAAAAATGGTTTAGCAATGCAGAGGCATTGTATTTTGCAAAACCAAATATGTTAATATCATTTTTATAATTATTACTAGCTTATAATAAATTCAATCTTGTTCCATTTCTCTCCTATTCTTTAATATTGCTTGAAAATTGCTTTATATAAACGCACATTTCATTTGCTCTTTTCTCTTTTTTTTCTTCAACTTTCAAAGAGTGAGAAAAAAGAATTAAAGCGTTCACTCTCTTTTTTTTTAAAAAAAAAAAAAAAAAAAAAGATTTGAGCTTACATTTCTGCTTAAGAATTATAACAAGGAAGGACGACTGAGTTGAGTCTTAAAATAATAATAATAATTTAACTGATCATCTCTCTAAAGAAATTTATTACTGACTGATCATCTCTTTAAAAAAAATTAATGATTAACTGCCTAAAAAAATTGTTTTAATCGTTTATATCGTGAAAAAAACATCTGGAGATCTTATCTTAAAAAATCAAAGCTTCACAAGTTTGAGGTCGGTCACTATCAAAAAAGATTTAAAATTGAATGCTATGATTATCTACATTAAAGCACCTCTTTTGTAAAATAATTTTAAGATACAGATAATAAACAAAGCTGGTCATCTATAGCCATCAGAAATAAGTGTAAAAGCATCTTTGTGTTTGTACAGATCTATTCATTGTTTCACACGTGTACATTTTTCCTTTTTTTTTTAATCTAACAATCTTGATTGCCTTATTTCACACTTTTCTGATTTACTCTATTTTATCAAAATGAAAGTTAAATAAATTTAACACATATTATTTAATAATAAAAATATTATATAATAAATCATAAAAAGAACTGTTTATTCATAATAATAGATTTATACATACATGTACATTTTATACATATAAATCTCTGTATGTATAAAAGAATAAAATTTTTTTTTTTTTAAATAATTGAATACTGTATGTATATGTACATTTTGCCTCACCCCCAAACAAAAAAAAAAAAATTTTTGAATATATAAAAAAAATTGCTTAGGTCATGAGTGCCATTGGTTTTAGGCTACGTACATTATATGTGCCTTTTACTCCTTCTGACGATTCTAGTACAAATGCATTTTCCCCCTTTCTTTCCTTGAGCATGAATGGCCCTTCATATATTATAGAACTTTTTGAAGGTATGCTTCTGCGGGTCGCTATTTTGCATTTGCTGATCGGAATCATTCCCAGGCCTACCTATGTTTTGTTTACTAGGTTTCATGGGATATTGTCGGCCTAATTGGTTGTTTATAATCCTAATGGTGGAGATCTTATAACTATATCTCTCCTCCATCCTAGAATAACCTTTCATTTTCCTTTCTGCAACTCCCAGGGCATCCAATAGGTCTACCACTCTCATTGGGGAGTGCACCTCTTCTATTACCATATATATATTCCCAGGCATTCCTATGTTTGGTTTGCCAGGTTTTGTGGGAAATTGTCTGCCTAACTGGTTTGTTCCCATTCTCATATCGGAGACTTGATAGCAATAGCTCTCCTCCTCTCTATGATAACTTTCAGCTATCCTTTTAGTATCTCCCAATGTCTCAAACTTGTCTGCTACATTTATATATATATATATATATATTCCCAGGCATTCCTATGTTTGGTTTGCCAGGTTTTGTGGGAAACTGTCTGCCTAACTGGCTTGTTCCCATTCTCATATTGGAGACTTTATAGCCATAGCTCTCCTCCTCTCTATGATAACTTTCAGCTATCCTTTTGGTAGCTCCCAATGTCTCAAACTGGTCTGCTACATTTACTGGGGCATATACATCAGCAGCTATCTTTAATTCTAAGAAACTAGCTTTACTGACTACATCTTTCCTGAGGTCAATTTGTTCCTGTACAGTGGCTACCTTTATTTCTAGGTTATGTGTCTCACTGTATATATCCTCTTTGGGATTACATTGTTCTTGAACAGCAGCTACCTCATCATTTTCATATGGCTTGACTACAGTCACATAACTCTCTGGCACTATTTCTTGTTCTGGACTGGTCATCTTATTATCAGTTTCTTTACCTAAATCAGTTACTTGAGCATTCATTTCTGGTGATGGTTGATCCATCTTATTGTCAAGTCCCGGAGACAGTCCTTTGATAGACTCATGCATTGTTTGGAAGTACTGATCCATTTTCTGATTCATTTGGTTTATGCCCTTATTCATTTCCTTCAATTGTGCCATTAACATGGGAAACCACTCTGGGTAACCTTCCTTCATTTCTTCCATGACTACTTCTTTGTCTTGTTCCAAATTACTCTTTTTTTTTTATACTTATTTATAAACTTTTAATTATTGATTGCTTTTCGGCTTTATTCTGTTTGATTTATTATATTCTGATTTATTCTGTTCTGATTTATTGTTCTGCTCCCTGATTTCCTATACATCCAGAGTCAAACACCTTTATCTATCCTCATATACCCTAAAATTTTCAACCACTCTTTCTCAGCCATAATTCTCCCCATCAATCTATCTATATCTTTAGTGCCTTTAATTAACTTAACCTCCATCATCACTTTTTTTTCCTTTACCTATATATGATTGATAAAGTATGAGGTCATAGTACTATTTAAAACATTTATTTAAAAAAAAGCTATCTCTGTATTAGTGTGTCCTTTTTTATGCCATCATTTATCTAGTTTTTCATGCCTTCATAAAACTTAACTCTCTCTATGCCCTTTTTTAATACACTAAGCAAAAAAAAATTTACTTATATAACATATGTGCTAGATTTATAACAGAGTTCATGTCTCAAGTCATTTATATACTCATCTATCCTTCTAGAGATCTGACAGATATTGACAGCCAAAAGAATGATTAGCAATTCACAATCATGAGATAGACAAAAGAATTCAATCACTGCACTTAAAGCACACAATGCTCCATGAACACTCAGATGATCACCCCAATTCAATCACTCTAAGCTACTACAACCCATAATAGTTTATTGCAAGCATTGTTGCATTGCCCTGCTTACTTCCAAGTCTTAGGGGCTTTAATTCGTCAAATACTGCCTTGCTTATTTTTAAAGTCTTAGAGGCAACAATTATATATCAGTAAAACAAAATACTGCCTTGCTCTCTCTGGAGTCTTAGAGGCGAAATATTATGTATCAGAAAAATTATGCCTTGCTCTCTCTGGAGTCTTAGAGGCGAAATCATGGCAGGCCTATTGTTAACTGCTTCATGATAAAACAACTGATATTATAATCTGGGTTGGAGCAGTGAATGAGATAAATCAATCACCAGTGGCATGAATACATCACACTCTCAAGGCAATGACAAAAATTCTCCATCCATCATCACAACCGTAACACAACCAACCAAACTCCAACAATCAAATATCCAATCCAACCTCCAAAATCATAAATTTTCTATAACACATAACTTTTCAAATATGAACAAAATTATCATTCCACACTTCAAGGCTATTAATATTTCTATGGTTATTTAATTGATAAGCAAATATATAAAAAAAAAACAGTGTTATTAACTTTAACACATTATAAGTTGTGACATCATTATATTTTAAAAAATTGAAACTAAGCTCTATAATGACTGTATTCATTTATCATCCTCAAAAATGCAATAACAGTAATCATCATCATCTAAACATCAGGCCAAAATATTTGTATACACTAATAATAAAAAAAAATTGCACAGAAAAAAAAAATTCTTTTTTTTTTTTTTTTTTTAAACTATACATCTGTCATCACTATATACTACCCATCTCTCATGTATGTGGGGTATTTCAAGCCATTATTTGGCTTATTTCGGGCCCCACGTTGGGCGCCAATTGTAACAATTTAAATAAATCAATTGCCACTTGTAACAATTATTTATAAATTGCCATTTATAACAATTATTTATCAGTTAATATAAATATGTATTTGTAATTATAATTTGTAACTATATCAATTCATCATAGCATAGACAAAGAAAATATCAGCATTAAAGATTCCTGGTATTTATTTATATATTGGGGCAGTCATCTGAACAATAAAACATACTGGACATTGTCATCTAATAAAAATAATATTAATTATAGCAACTGAATAAAAGTACCCACTGTGAGATTCCTGGAGTGCCTTATGCTTATCTCCAATACTAGGTTCTTCTAACAAAGAATCCTTACTATCCTTCTTTCCAAATATATAAGACCATTCATGGTCATATGCACACACGGGTGCTATTCATGACAACTTATAAAAAATATTTTATAAAACTAATATTATGAAGTTGGAAAGGGATGATATCACTCTTTATTCAGTTTAGCTAAGTACATGTGTTTTCCCATGAGCGCCACTAGATTGTTTTCAATCTAGATAAGTATGATTTATAGTGTACTTGAGTTCAAACTCATTCAGTACATATTTATTACACATGACTTGGATGACTATTGAACAAAATGACATTCTTACATTTTATCTATATTGATAAAATTACACGATCCCAATATTACCAAAGTTTATACCATAGATCAAAGATTCTTATAGACATTGCTAGCTCATTAACGTATATTGATGAACAGACATGTATAATCCTATTAATGGCTTCCAAACAAGCATGTGAAGACCATTATTGATATTGATGGCCATTTAACTAAATTATTTATCACAATAAAGATAATAATGATGATAATGATAATAATAGTGATATCACAATAATGATTATAATAGTGATGATGATACCAGCCATGGCTTATTAATAAACTCACAACAATAAATTCATCTTTATAAACTTATAGGCATCTATTAAAATTATCATATTTCATACTGGGATTTAATAATACTAATGGTGATGATTGATCATCATGACTCTCTTTACATAATATTCAATTTTCTATAAACCCCTATTTACTAAAACATATTCATTACGCTAAACGTTAAATTTAATGATTATAATTTATGAATGATGATTGATGGCGATCATAACTTTTATATAGTATTATTTGAAACATTTTTTTAACTAATAACATGATATCCATCTTTGATGAGGATGATCTAAATTCATGGACACAACACAATTTTAACTTTCTATGTTGAACTATAATTATCAAAATTTGGTTATTCTCAAGCATAATCCTTAAATACCTAAATGTCAACATTCTAGTTTACCTATTATTTTGCAGACGCTTAATATTTGCAAGTGATTGCTCAATATATACGAATAGTAATACTTAATAACTGCGAGCAATGATGCTGAATTAAAATGATAGAATTAAGACAAAAAAAACAAAACAAAACACAATATTATTAATAATTACTCGGAAACCAATTAAGATATATAATTATATTTTATTAACACTACTACTCTTTCTTTCTTCTTTAAAGTCAAATTGACAATTAAATAAATGGTTTATTAATATAAAAATTTATATAAAATTAATAAAAAATTTATATGAGTATAAGCAAATAAACTTAATATATAGGTTTGTCATCTTTCTTGATATCTCAAAATAAGCTGACTTAAATCAATATTAAAAAAATACATATTCTATAAATGCTTATTTAAGAATTTTCTTACTTATCATATAACAAAATAAATTTCAGGTGTAACTTGTATATGTCATTTCATTTCCATTCAAATGTAATGCCCTACTTTTTAATTTACTATTTTAAACTAATCATATATAATCTATTCTTTGATGTGTTTGGATAAACAGTTACACATTCACACATTCGGTAATGTTAACATATATGTTTAAAATGTATACCCAAAAATCACATATATAAAAATATCTTTTTCTTTTGCAACCTTATAGCGAAAGAAAATAAAATACATATATTAATTTTTAATATGCAACAAGATAAAAATAAAAATAAAAAACATTATAAATGCATATATCTATAGGTTGCTCATTATCATTAACATCTGAAGAACAATTAAAAAAAAAAAAACATTTCAACCTTACAATATATAATAAAAATAATGAAAAATTTAAGTTTAAAGATTTAAATTATGTTTGTGCTATGTTGTGAGATATTGCAAATAACTATAGATAAACAAGTCTTTAATGTTTCTGTATCAAAAAAGAAAATTGCTTTGACCAGTAAATTAAGGTTTACTTTTAATAAGTAAAAGAATAAAATCGGTTAAAGAAAGTTCATATTTACCCGTCTACTTTTTACTTCTTATTAATGTCCTGAATTTGAATTCTAGACTGCTTTTCTTTGCTCACCAACAAAAAAAAAAAAAAAAGAAAGTTATTGCAGATACTTTTAAGATAATGCTGAATCAATTGACTTTGCTTGTTTCTTCAATTTCCTTATTATTCACTGTTGATTGGCTTCCTTCTACCATTTAAAAGAAAAAAAAGTTATTATAAGTACTTTGAATAAGTAGGTACCAGTGGATTTGCTTGTTTCTCTTCTTTAAAAAAAAATAATTGTTGTTGACACTTTAGATGATTGAGGTAAATCAACAAAAATTTGATTTATGGCTTCAAACTTGGTTCTACATAGCTGTTTTAAATTTTCTTTTCCTCCTATTTCCCCTTCTCCATTGGTTTGAAGGCAGTGAGCTTTTAATAAGACATGAACTAAGAACAAAGCATTCCATATAGCTTGCGTGGTTGGCTTCAAAATCTATAATTTTGTTGGTTATTACTGGATAAATGATTTCATAATAGACAGATCAGCGATTTTGACTCTTCTGTATTAATCAGGAAGCAGAAAAAATGGTTTAGCAATGCAGAGGCATTGTATTTTGCAAAACCAAATATGTTAATATCATTTTTATAATTATTACTAGCTTATAATAAATTCAATCTTGTTCCATTTCTCTCCTATTCTTTAATATTGCTTGAAAATTGCTTTATATAAACGCACATTTCATTTGCTCTTTTCTCCTTTTTTTCTTCAACTTTCAAAGAGTGAGAAAAAAGAATTAAAGCGTTCACTCTCTTTTTTTTAAAAAAAAAAAAAAAAAAGATTTGAGCTTACATTTCTGCTTAAGAATTATAACAAGGAAGGACGACTGAGTTGAGTCTTAAAATAATAATAATAATTTAACTGATCATCTCTCTAAAGAAATTTATTACTGACTGATCATCTCTTTAAAAAAATTAATGATTAACTGCCTAAAAAAATTGTTTTAATCGTTTATATCGTGAAAAAAACATCTGGAGATCTTATCTTAAAAAATCAAAGCTTCACAAGTTTGAGGTCGGTCACTATCAAAAAAGATTTAAAATTGAATGCTATGATTATCTACATTAAAGCACCTCTTTTGTAAAATAATTTTAAGATACAGATAACAAACAAAGCTGGTCATCTATAGCCATCAGAAATAAGTGTAAAAGCATCTTTGTGTTTGTACAGATCTATTCATTGTTTCACACGTGTACATTTTTCCTTTTTTTTTTAATCTAACAATCTTGATTGCCTTATTTCACACTTTTCTGATTTACTCTATTTTATCAAAATGAAAGTTAAATAAATTTAACACATATTATTTAATAATAAAAATATTATATAATAAATCATAAAAAGAACTGTTTATTCATAATAATAGATTTATACATATATGTACATTTTATACATATAAATCTCTGTATGTATAAAAGAATAAATTTTTTTTTTTTAAATAATTGAATACTGTATGTATAT
>JAQFVV010002120.1:0-34442 GCA_028023455.1 Epiperipatus broadwayi | reverse complement strand
ATTTGCTGCATAAAACATACATGCTGTACTGCGATGCGACATAGAATCCTGCAATCTGTAGCACAACAAAAAAGTTTATTATAGAAAATTCAGGTTCGAAGGTGTCGGCCACGGAATCGGCATTTTTATGTGTTTTAGCGTGAAAACAGCGCCATCCAGTGGGATATATCTGCTCATCGACGACAAACGAAACTAATTAACATTTGCTTCTATTTTCTTTTCTATTACTTTTTAACAGAAATACTAATCTTTAGATCTTTTTTTTAACTTTCTTTTAAATAATTTTTTTAATAGTTTTCCATCTGTACGATTATATATATATATATGTTAAAATAACTATTTAATTTTTTTTTTATATTTCTAATAAATCAGTTTTATTTATGATTCATTTTCCCCTTTTATTTTAATTTTAAAATAATGTAACAGCATATGTATACCATTACAATATATAAAAATATTTTATCAAAAAATGCTTTTATTTAATTTGAAGACTGTTGCACAAAAAACAAAAATAATTTTTTGCTTGGATTACAATTTGGGTCATTATGTTTAACTTGAAATAAAAAGGGAACCATACATAAATTAAATAATTTCATTAAATAAAAGTGGTAAGTTCCTATAAATTAAGTAATTAATTATTATATTACTCAAGCTAATAGCCTGAAATCCAAACAACCCAGTCTAAGTCATTTGTGTAGCTGTATCGATTCTGACACTAAGTTAGGGATTATATGTTTTATTAACATAAGTTTTATGTCAGGCTTCTTTTACTCTTTGACAAAAAAATAAATAAAATAAAACTAATAATATTTCACAAGATCTGTTCTCAGTTCATTCATAAGCCTTTAAAAAGACTTACCTTTTCCAGCCCAAAGCCAACTAACCAAGCTTGAGTAATCAATGAACACAAATTTCCACCTTCACTGAGATATACTTTTAGAAGTTAATGTTAAAAAAACTGCTTTTAGAAGCATATGTTAAAAGTAGGATGAGAAAGTTTTATATATGATAATGCTGCCTTCTAGCATCATTAAGAGCTAATTACGTAAATGTTGACTTTGTCAATGAACAGTAAATAGTAATGTCAACAGATTTTATGATTGGTTTATTACTAATTGGGCTTAAAATTAGTGAAAATAACTAATATTCTTGCTTAATTAAAGGCTATTTAGCAAAGAAATGGTTTTGAAATTATAAGTACTGATATCTAGTGTCTATTGATTAAATAATAAATAATTAGGTGTGGAAGAAAATAAAAGTCACATCTGTATAACATATGCATTTATATAAAATTATATTTTTTAACATATGTAGACAAAAAAATTCCTAAAATTAAATCTTATAATAATAATCTGAAATTCTATCATGTAGTTTAACATTCTTCACAACCTGACCTAAAGAACTATATTATATGATGATTTTCTTCATCCTTTTAGCATAATTATCTGTAGTACTCAGAAGTTTATAAGAACTTTGAGAGCTGAAAGTGAAAAAAATTTGTCTTAATCTAAATTAAACAGGGCAGATATTTTATTGAAATGCTAGAAAGACAGAGACTTCAGACTTCTCCATTAAGTAAGGAGATATGTATACTAGAAGTAACAAGAAGCGATCAGAAACAAATACATGGTTGAGAGAAAAAAAACAGTTAGTAGAGACATCATTGAAATCATTAATAAACTAAAGTGGAGAGGATCTGGGTATAGTTTCTAGAAGAGATATAAATAAGTGGAATAGTTGTCCAAAACAGAAATAGTAGGAGATTATAGAAGACCTAGAGAGAGAGAGACTATATGAGATGGATGAAGGAAGTCTATTTATTAATTTGACGAGAATGAATAGAAACTAGGGATTGGAGAAACTCTGTTGAACTTGGAAATATGTTTATCTTGCAATGTATTGATAGTGGTTGAAAATAATAAAATGATTGATGTTAAATTATTCTTCTTTCTCTGCTTCCATTAAGGTACATGTTATATTTTCTATAATTATTATTTGTTGTTTATTATTATTTTATCTAATATTTAACTGGCTAACGTTTGATTCAATGTTGTTGTTTTTTTTAATATTAAACAAACTCTGAAAAAAATTATTAGCTAATCACAACTTTGGGGAAAAAAAAAAAACAATTATTAAAAAGTAGACATTGAAAATAATAAAATGCAAAAATCTAATGTTTTTAAAAAAATTTTGTTATAGGAAGAGTAAAAAATACTGATGAAAATGATGTCCACAATAAAATAAATATTATTATAATAAGAACTAATTTATTTCAGGGTGTAACATTTCCAGCAATGTATTCTATGTGGTCAAAATGGGCGCCCTCTAGTGACCGCACAAAGTTAACAGCTCTAAGTTCTGGAGGTTGGTATAAAGTAAAATCTTGAATGAAAAAGTGTATGTGTGCATGCAGGCATATGTTCTGGAGGATTCTAAAGTTTTTTTTAGGAATGGCATTATAATCAAAAACTAAAAGCAATTAATATTTGCCATTACTTATTAAAACCTAGTACATAAAAATAATATATATATATATGCATAGATTGGAGTGTTAGAATTCCATCTATAAATCGATATTTTTTATTTATACTTACCAACAATTACCATCTTTATGTAAATATATTAACTTTTAGTAGTAATTACTTTTTAGGCTAGATATAGTTATATTACTTACAGTCTAAATATAGACTTTAACCTTCATTATCGATTCATTTATTTTTTATTATTAAATACTTATAGTCATATTCAAAGCCACTGCATATGATAAGAGGAGTCTTTATGCAATTAAAATTTCAGCATCCTTAGTTCATGAACAGAGCTGGCCTGAGAATGTCGTGATGGCACACGGCCTTGCAATTAACTAAGCGCCAGGCAAGCATGATCTGTCGTTTATGAAAGTCAAAAAAATTAAACATTTATCATTTGCTAAGTGAAACTACATTTCCTTTTTTTTTTTCGTAAAAACTCTATAACTTGTAAACCCTATAATGAAGATTGCATGTGGAATAATACAATTGTAGAAGCATAGGTCATGTTGTAACACAGTTGTTTTAAAGTTATATACAGTGTGTATACTTAAATGTCTTGCAATATTCTGATCACATCAAAGTGAAATCAACATAAATCAAGAAGGATTCGTTCTATTAGAATGTTTATTTATTCAATCAGAATTTATAAAAAAAATTAGGATGATGTTATTAATAGATTTGCAATAAAATATTGGAAAAAATAAAATGTCATTTTTTTGCATTATATTTATATTTTTTTCTCAAATATTGATTCAATAAAACTGCACAAAATCATATTTATAATTTATAAAAGGTTAATTATTTATACATTATAAGTACTAGTGAATGCAATTTTAATATATTTATTGCACTGTTATTTTTTGGCACCACGTGTGTTGGCATTTTACTATGAAAGAAGATCGCTGAGAAAAAAGTATATTTTATAAAATATAATAATAATATATATAAAAATGTGGATTTTTATTTAATAAATAAGATTTATTATTTTTATTATAACTACCCTGATAAAGAAAATCTTACATGGAGATTTTTTTTTTTTTTAAATAAAAAAATGCAATTATCTGTAATTAGAGAGGAAGATAGATTTGATATTTTTTCTCCCTAATTAAATATGACTGATCGGACTGTCGATGTCAATATGAACTTAGTAAATGAAAAAAGAAAAAAAAAATAGAGATTGTATATAATTAAACATTGTTTAAATTTTGTAAAGTATTCATTCATTTTGGTTGATGAAATGATGTTAGTCCACAAACAAAAATGAAAGCTATATTAAAGATAAAACCACGTATTGTGTGTGTAATTTATGATTAATATTGTAAATTAATTATAATAAAAATAAACTTTATGAGAGAATTAAATTTCTGAAGAGATAAAGAAAACAAAAGTGTGAATAGCTATTTACATGATGAAATCAGACCAGTGGTATAAAAAGGTGACCTGAAAATTTTGATTCATTCCTTCTTTGCTTCACTAAGATTGTTTGTGAATTCAGCAAATTAGAGTGTTGTAAGATATTGCAGAGAAAGATCCAGAAAGCTGTAGAAAAATGTTTTAGTATGTGTTTGTTTTTACCTATGGGGATAATTCAAATCAGATGCACTGCTAAGCAGGTATAGTTGCTGATGCTTTCCTGCTAGCCTAAAGTTGAGAGAATGCCTTGATTCAAAATACCATGCCTACATAATACCAAGACTGTAGCAAGCTAACAAGAAAAATAACACTTCAACTTGACATAATGGATCTCATATTTCATAGAAATAAGAAACCCATGGCCATCGTATACACCTATTATATCAGTAATTAAACCCATTCAAGGAAATAGGTAAAATTAATGAGAGCTCTATACCTAACTTTAATTGTTATCTGAACTAATAATATAAACTTTTAATGAATTAATAAGATAGATGAACTAAATTTTATTATTGCTAACAGAATACCTATTTAAATTTGTAATTAAGAATGTGTGTTACTTATCTATATAAATGTTGTATCTATTTGTTAATGTTTAATAATATTTAGTATGGTAGTATTAATAAATGATTTTGTATTTATAATGTGTATTTACTTGTTTATTAAATCTATGTAGTAATTTAGATTCAGCAATCTTCATTATTTAGATTCCTCCATGTATGAAAGTTAATACATGTAATTAATTTAGTAAATCTTTGTAAATATAAATATGATAACAAAAAAATAATATAATTAGAAAGAATAAGGGAAAATTCAGTCTTTATTAACCTTGTGATGATGATGCACTAAACACTTGCACCTGAAACAAATAAATTAAAACTGTCACTAGTTATAGTTCTATTTTATATCAGATATAATAGTGCTCAGGGTTAGATTGACCAGAAAATATAATCACATTTTTCCCAATTTTTATTTATTAAATTAAAAAGCAGGGAGTGATTTGGTCATATCACAAACATTAATCTGTTATATTTGTATGTATAGGATAAATAATTCAAATTTCTTTAGTAACCAGTATCTATGTAAATATCATAGAAAACTAAAAGATGATGAATCTACAACTCAGTACATTATATTGGGATGTAAGATAATATTTTTTAAATATGTGAGTGATTTTTATCATATGAAAAAAAAGCCCCCCTGCTTCATGCAAATATTGCATCAGGTCTCACATTTTCTTGGGATGATTCTGCATATGAAATAAAAATTATAATTTGAATCAAAATAAATTCTATAATAACAAAAGACACAACTGGAGTATAATATTAAAATATAATTATTTACCTTTAAATTTATATATAAACTCTTCTGACATTGGAGCCACAAAATAACTTCAAAAAATTTTTCATGTGATAAAATGATTAGTTTTGACTAGGTTGAATCGAACCAACATTTAATTTGTTAGTTAAAAATAATACTTGTTTGTTAGTTTGTTTTATTTGGAATTTCTTATGTGTAACTTTTATATTTTCTATTAATAAAGTTAGCTTCTCAAATATTTGTTCAATAAATACTATTTACACTACATAATTTAAGTTTTTGTATGCTCATTATTTCAGTAGAATAACATATTCATGCTATACAGTCTGATATCTAGGATTTACATTACATTTATTTAAGGGAAGAAATTTTCATACCTACATTGTTAAACCACCAAATATCATATGATCACCATTTCTTATGCTTGCTCACAACTATTATTAAAACATTGTTTATTCAATAAAATTTTAGAAGGCATTATCATTTCTTGCATTTTCTATTGTTTAATGATAGATTATGATAATAATTAAAAAAAAAGTCGGTAAAAGCCTGAAATCCGGGCACGGCAGCTTGGGGCATTGTTTACGTGTCAAAACACATAAAATTGCCGTTACAGTGGCCACGGCCTTACAGGCTAATACAATATTTACGTATTGTATTAACCCATTGAGCTAGGCCGCTTTACATGACATCGCACAAATATATTACGGCCTGTTTTGCGCTTCGAAGCTATTTACGTGCATTCATTCTTTTCATAGCTGATTACCGTATCGCTTGAGGGTGTTTAAATTTCAAGGTGGTACGACTTTTTCAAATCTCCGTAATAGAGTAATGTCATTTCGATTTTAAAAATGTTGTTAATTATTAAGAATTGTCATATGGTCCCCACCCTTCCCGAAAAAAAGGTTAATATGTAAAAAAATTGGCAAAGTGTATGTTCGAACAGGCTTTGCCAAAGCTCATGCACTAAGTCACGTTTCAGCGTGGTGGGGAAAATATTCGAGACCACTAAAAGATCTGAGACGAACGTGCAATTTTGAAACTTTTCTTCAGATAAATTGCCGAGTACAGAAAGTGAGATTGTGTTTTCTTTTTATTTTGTCAGGCTCATGTAATGTCCACTTTTTATTACAGCAATAAAATAAAATAAATAATTTTAAAAAGTCCAAAGTTTGTGTCCTTTTTTTTTTGTTTTTTATTTCATTCGAAATTGACAAGTATTTGGATTCAATTTTTTGCAGCAGGGGTTAAAATAAATGATGACTTTGGTTGACTTTTTGTTAAGAATAACGAAGTACGAAATACCCCCACCCCTACCCCCAAAAGCAGTTTATTGTAGAAGGTTAAAAAAAAAAAAAGGTAATTCGAACGAAATAGAAATCAAAATTCGAAACAAGTCCCAAAGTTGATTGTCTTTTTTCAGCGCTGTTAAAATAATTGACTATTTTTGTTGCCTTTTTGTTAATAATAAACAGTACGAATTCCCCCCCTCCCCCGCTCAAAAAGCTGTTTCTTGTAGTAGCCAAAAAAAGGCTAATTCAAACATAATCTAAATCAAAGTGATAACAAGTTGTGTTTAAAAAAAAGAAGTAAAATTAATAATAATAATAAGAAAAACCATTTAGTCAAGACAAAAAAAAAAAAAGGTAGAATTAAGTTCTAAACAATCACAAATAATTGTATTCTATTTTTTTGGCGGTGAGATTCAAACAAATTTTTTTGACATCATGAAACGGACCGAAGTTTTCAAATGATAAAAAGAAAAAATACAATTAGCAAAATTTGTTGAAAAAATATCAGGTTCCAACAAAAAACCCACAAAAAGTAACGAAAATGAATATCAAAATTTGTTTAATAATAAAGAAATCCTGTTCTAAATGAAATAAAAATTATTTGTTTAATCAATATTAGAAAAAAAAAAAAAACCTTGTTGTATAAAAAAAGAAAAAAGTTGCGGCGGCCCGGTAACGTTATATTTCATTGATTTTGTCTAGCATCAACGCTCCAAGCGGCTTTGCCCGGATTTCAGGCTTTTACCAAAAAATCAAACAAGTAATTTCTTCCACTAGAACAGATAAGGAATTTTATAAGCTCTTTTCTAGCAATGTGGTTTTAAGAGATGTTGTATAGTTGTTAAAGTCAACACATTGCCATTAATGATAATATCATTTAATAAAATGTGTGAAAAAATATTTTTTAAAAAATTTGTTTTTTTTTTACTATTTTTTTTTTTGGGGGGGGGTGGGATTTGAATCATTACACGTTTGGAAAATCATATTAGTAAAACATGTAAAAAAATAATAATGATATTTTAAAAAAAGATAATATTGGCATTTGAAAAAATTAACAGTATTAAAAATAAAAAATTTTTAAACCTGCATTGGAATCAACCCCCAGACCCATATTTTAGAATCTGATCCTTTAACACTACATTATATTAAACACATGACAAAAAAACTTATAAAAATATGAGTAATAAAAATAATTATCCATTATATGACTGCTATCCAACATACTGTAGAATTATTGTAATTACTGAGACAATATTCTTTAAATAAGTTTATATTTAAATAAATTATTAATAATAATGTGTCATTTTTTAAATATCAATTCACATGTTTAAATAAAGTGATTTGGAAATCTAAACATGTTTATTTACATATAAATTTTATTAATTATCATAACAATTTGTTGCCCCCAGAGATGAAATGCCTTTGTATCCTACACAACTGCATGCAATGTCCCTGATAATATTTCAAGAATCACTGGATGAATTTGAATATGCAGCCCATGTACAGTGTGAATACAGACATTTATTCCTGATAAGAAGAGGGTTTTTTTGGATTCATTTAAAAAAAATGGAAGAAAAATTTTAGATAAAATTTCATTTAAAAAATTAAAAAAGTGTATATAATTCTAATTAAAATAATTTAGAAGGGAAATAGCAAAAATAACACACAATATTTAATATCAAATCAAATTAACAAAACAAAAACTATAAGAATATACATTCAGAAATTAAAATAAATAAGATTTTGTACTTTTATATTTTTAATTACACTAATACAAAAATCATTTGACATATGAAACCAGTCAAGACTTACACAATACCAATATCAATAATAATCAATAATGTCAATCTGTAATCAAGGCAACCTCTTTCTACAATAACCATCTTTATCTAGTGTCCAATAGACACTGAATATTGCAATTTGACTTAAAAGACATGAGATTATTAATTCAAAGAAGTTTAAATAGACCTTATTAAACAGTATTTAAATATATATTTGAAAATGTTTGTGTAACATCATTTTATTAGTAAATAATTTTTAATAAAAGTTAATATATTTATGTAAAGTCTATAATTATGTAGGGAAAGTATTGCTTGTAGAATAAATCATGACAACATGCAAAAGGTAAATAAGGAATAGTAATAAATACATATAAAAAGAGTGATGAATTGTCAAAATTAAATCAGCAGAAATGCAAATTGGAAGTCATTTACCATTTTTTCTGATATTTTTATTTATGTTTTTTAATCATGACTACATTACATAGGGATTTTCACATGCTCAAGCATATATAGATTAAGTACTAATTGTATGCATGCATCATGCTGTACTTTTATATTGGTCGGTTTATATATTATTAATGATGTATTAAGTAGAATGAATTTATGTATGTGTATATGCAAATTTTATATGTGAATTAAATGGAAGTAAACTATACTTCTGAAAGCTGTGAGTAAACAGCACTCCATGTCAATAAATGTACAAAATAGATGAATCACCTATTACTTAGTCTTACATGGTATTAAGCAATCTTTCATTGGCACTGTTGGAAATAGAGAATTAAATATTGCAAGATAAAAGCAGAATCTTATTTTTAACAATCTCTGATATTAATACAAAGTCAGTTTTTATAAATCTAAATATCAAATTTGCATAGCTTAAAGCTTATATCAGTTTAATAGAAATAAACAAAGCTTCCAACAGCTAAAAATTAGTACTAACCCTAACTAAAGTCTGTTTTTTCCTTTTTTTAATAAGTTCAGTAATATGTAACAGGATATATCTACGTTACATTTAAATTTTGGTACTTACATTTTTTTTTGTAGATATCTAATAATGAATTAAATGCACAAACATTCAAAATGCACAAATAATGAGTTATTAATTTATTAATAAGTTTCATTTAAATATTGAAATAAAATAAGCTTAAAAAATTATAGAATCGAAGCAAAGATTCTAATCTTTAAATAAATATAATAAAAACCTTTTAATCTTAAAATAACGAAAAGTGTTTTTAACAAAAATAAAATTACAAACAGGTTCTTAGGGCAAAATGACCATTAAAAAGATTACTATGAAATAGATAAGAGTCAAGAGATAGAAACAAAAGACTTGCTTTTCCCACCCAAGATATATACACAGACCACAGAGGAAAAATCTACTTAACCACAAAACCAATGAACCAGTGAAATACATATATGAAATATGTCAGATGGATCTGCACATTCCTAGATAAGATGCTTCAGGACTAAAAAAAGGAAAAATTCAAAAGAAATAATTAATTAGAAGACTAGAATTTTTGAATTCATTTGTTGTTGCTGAAAAGTAAAAAAATTAAAAAATTTATTGTCGCCATTACCAAAAATGTAATGTTTAATCATGCTTCCCTCAGACCGGCTGGCCGAAGGCAGCTTCCATCTCCATGGATCCCAGGATTGAACCACTGGAACCATCTTCATAAAGCATCGTAAGCCTTCATAAATCATCATCGTCTGCCAGAAATGGCCCTTGTGTAAATTCAGATCTTCATCGTGGAGGAATGAGCCCGGAAAAAGGAAAGTATAATTATAAAGGATAAAAGTGAATTACAAACTCTCTTTAATTTAAAATCTCCGAACTTTATTTTTCTTTAAATATGAACTATAGATTTTCTCTCCTGATCAAATATGAAATTTATTTTATAAACTTTGCAATTTTAAAAGTCTTATCTAAAATTTAAATGTAATCTATTTAAAATATGCATTATATTTTTTTTATTTATGCTTAGTATAAGATCTGTTTGTAATAGGATAGGAGTTTGCGATTGCAAACGTAAATTTAAAGATAAAAGTGAACACATATCATTATTTGTGCATTATTAGATTTTGAAAATAGGTCAAATATATTATTTTATGTAAAAATAAGTTGAATACAATGTGTGATTTTAAAATAAGTTAAATACCCTAAACTAAATTTTTTTAAAAATAAATTAAATTATTAAATTGACTTAAATTTAAGTTGGGTGCAGATGGCTGCTTAGACTCATTTAAGTATATGTTAGTTTAAGGGGGTTTTGATTTTGAACTATTTGTTCATGGTTGTGTCGATGCTGGTGGAGGGATATATAAATGTTTATATCAATGGAATGTGAAGCATGTTTAGCATACAGGGCAACGTGCCCAACTGAATGCATGACCCAAAAGTGTAATCATTGTGTTGCAATGTATGCAGATGTATTTTCTGTGACATTCATTCCCTTTAGGTCGATGGATAGGGACTATAAGTTGGCAAAAGTTCCACTCTCCCTCCATACGTAATCCATCTCTTTGATATTTTATATATGTGATTCCTTCGCCAGACAGACATACATTCCTGTACTGGATGAGGATCACATCCTTTAAATAATATCATGCTCCAGATGCACATTCCTGACAGCATGGTTTTATGCTAACATCATCATATTGCATTGATTGTGTCTATATATCAAGAAGCGAATGTTGGTTTGACCCCGAACTTGTAGCCTGGAATCAAAGGTTTCGAAAATCTTAAGTGTGTAGTCTAAATAGCCTATCTGTACTCAACATTCTAAGATTAAAATTAAAGTAAAAAATAAATAAATAATAATAATGAGATATAAAGCATTTTTTTAGTAATTTAATTTTCAAATTTGTTATATATACGTAAGTAAAATTTTTTGTGTTATTAGTACTGGCAGCGATCTAGTTTATTTTTTTAAATCTTTATTAAAAATATAGTTTAATAAATATGTTTTAAACCTCTGCTACTCCTTGAGTTAGTGGCAAGGGCTAACAGTCAATAAAATAAAGATTGGATCTTTAGCTTGTGTATCTGCCTACTATATAAATTTTTTCAGGTTAGAATGGCCTGGTGGCACCCTGTATGGCAGATATGATAAGATTCCACTTTTTCCCTGACCATTATAGTAGACTATTTGTTTTGTAACATGATCTCAAATGTGGATAGAGAAATATCTAATGAGAAGATTGTATTATATTATTGGTCTAGAGTTAGTTTATAAATAATAGATGCTGAAGATACAGTAGTGAAAGATAAGCTAAAATTCCAGGATAGGATCTAAAAATATCATTCTAAAGAATTGAATAAATAGTCGAATGGGATTAATCTTTACAATACCCATATAGTTTATTAGAAAGAAATGAGAGAATTTTCCACAAAGACATGAGTGTAATATATACCATAAGTTCTTGATGTACAAGCCAGAATAAAATTGGGATAAGGTCATTAGGAAAATGACTACCTGCCAAAGTATGACACCTCATAAATAAAGATTTCCAATCTTATATCATGATATAGTATTTTTGATAAAATCAGTTTCTTATCTATAAAGTTTTCTGTGTAGAAACTTTCCATTCAATACCTATTATTCACCCTTAAACTAGAACCATGATGAAATAAGTAATGCATCAAGAAAATATTCTACTACACAAAGGTTTTAATAAAAATAACTTCAAGTTCATTTATGTACACTATTTATACTCACCTCAACATTATCCAGAAAGTTCTCCTTTCGTAAAGCTTCACTAAAGTCAAAGTGAGTTTCTGAAATTTCTACTTAAAACAATAAAATTATCAGTTTTATCATCACTAGTTTTAGAGATCAATATTTTTATATCAGTTATATTGATAAAATCATAATGGCTAAGTAGTAAATTCTATGTTTACAAATTAAACTTTAATAAAATGAAAAATAATATGATATATCAATAATGGTACAATAGATGAATATTATGATCATAAATTTAACAAAAAATGTTTTTATTTATGCAATATAAAACAGAATACATATACATTCTACAACCATGTTTTGAATTAAATGCTTTTATCACATCATTATATGAAATTAATTAACATTACTTTTAGAGTAAAATATTTTTAATACTGCTATTCATATTTAGAAATTATATTGCATACCTTTTTGGCCATATTATTTAAATAAAATTTCTTATATATATATATTGAACCGGATGCTTTATCTATTTCAAAAATTCCATTGCAAAATTAAAAGTAATTTTTAATTTTTTTATAAAGTTTTAAAAGAAAACTATTTAAAAGTTTTGTGTATATATATATATATAATGTATTAGAGTACATGCAATAACACACATACTCATTTTTATGTTAAAATTCTATGATTTTTATTTTCAAAAGATTTTGGTTTAAAATCTTTTTTTTTATTATCTATTTGTAAAAACATTCTAATTTAAAAATTTCAATCTTTTGGAAGAAGCATTTTAATTTTGAAAGTTTTGATTGCATTCCTGTTTCTTTTATTTTTGATTGTAATCTATTTTTAAAAAGAAAAATTGAGACTTAATTTTGCATTTTTTTTTAAAATTAATCTTGTATAAGATAGGAGCTTGAGCAGATTTTTTTTAAAATTAAGATTAAGTCTGAGATACAGATTTACCTTGGGCAAAAACTTCTAATTAAAGATGATGTGGGAGATAAGAGTGCACATAAATAGCCCTGGGATTTTGAACTGTTTATCATTCGGCTTCTCATTTTTATATTCAGCTCGTTATGAGCATTGCTTCAGCTTTTAGTATGCTGCCAGTGATACCTATTGTAATTGCCATGCTGCCTTGAATTTCAAAGATTACTGTCCATGTCTGGGTATCACCATTTCTAATATTACCTTTCTACTAACTGCTGATTGGAAATACTGCTGAAATCAGATTACTGATTTCTAGTTGCTAAAAAGCTACCCTCTGCAGAATGCTAAAATTATATGCCATGAGGAATCTTTTTTACACCATTAAGTGCTAAATCTTCTCAAAGATGAAATCCAGTTCCCAAGTTGTTCCTTTAAGATCATGTCATCGAAGCCTAAACAAGAACTGATTCAAAACTTGTCTTCATACTCTCTACTAAAGAGATAGAAATCCAAAACCTTCATGATGGACTCAAATTAAAAAGAACTTTGTGCATCCCACTGGAGGAAATCTGATGAACTTTACATTAGGTCTCAAGGTAAAAGTTTTTCATATTCTAACCCATGTTTAAATCTCTGTTAAAGTCTTAGCTTAATCTTAAAAACAAATTGTCTTTATTATAAATTTTGAATATGCCTTTAATATTTTTTAAATTATTTTATGTATTTTCTTATTATTATAGTTGAAGTGTGTATTGGGATCTTAGTTTTAAGATTCCATATTTTTAATTTCTTTATCCAGGAGTGTATTGCAAGTTTCCATTTTTATATGCCTAGTGTTTTTTTATTATTTTTTATATTACTAATATTTAATAAATCTTTTGGCAGGTATTCATAATTTTCTTTTAACTCACCTGTTCCTTTTGTTATAATTAGTTTAGTTAGGCTTGTTTTGCATTTTCTTGCAGAGCACAAATATTTTGGCTGGTGGTTTATCGAGTATAGTGTTCTGTTTTTCCTAGTTTGGAGATTTTGTTTGCTTCTATTTATGATTATGTAAAATCGTAATCTTTTCTTGTTATATTTTCTAGTCTTATATTGGAGTCAACCTTGATAAACTTGAACATTGTTATCACAAACTGTTCTGCAGACATGATGTTCTTGATACTGATATTCCTTTTCCAGACCAAAGAAAGCTCACCTGTGCTGTTTCATTGTACTCTATACAAAATCACCTTTTGTTTTGCAATCTCTAAATGGAAAAGCTGGAATTAGTTTTTATAAATCGCTAGCAGGGAAATATTGTAAATCCCTCTTTAAATCATAGGTGAGAAAATGGATTTGTCTGCCGGGGTGTTTAATATCAATTCTCACATACACCCTCTGATAAATACACTAGAGAAATCTATGTCAAACCTTATTCTTTCGCTTGCTTAAGATTTCATTTTTATTTTGAATTTAATAAATTATGTCATTATTTAAAATTATATTGACTGATGTTTGTCTCTACATTCTTTTCTCAATTGTCTGAATAATGTTAAAGATCTCTTTCTCTTCCTGGGTCTAGCTGATAGTATTCATTATCACATGAATCATAATTTCTTATGCTTGATTATAACTGTTATTAAAACAAACAAAACTCTCCATATAGTATTGCCACTCAGTGCAAGCCCGAGTAATCAATGGATGCCAGAAGGCTTGTGCATAAAATTCCCATCTAGTGCCTACTTATCCAATATCCCCAGACTAGTTTCTGACTTGTGGCCTTCATCAGTGAGGAGCCTTGGATCTGAGAGCACTGCACCTAGATCTTAGGATCTAATGCAACCCTCTAGCAGCCTCCTTTTATCTCTACTTAACTACAAAATTATGAGTCTTCAATTGAAAACACAATATTTTCAATCCAAGCTCATTAGCTTATATAACTCAGTTCAGTACCAATACATTTTGATGTCTTTGGTTCTTTAGTAAACATAGCCACCACTAAACTATTAGGTAAGACTGGTTTTAAGCCAATAAAAATCACATGATCACCATTTCTTATTCTTGCTTATAACTGTTATTAAAACAGGCAAAACTCTCCATACAGTATTGTCACTTAGTGCAAGCCAGAGTGATCAATGGATGCCAGAAGACTTGTGCATAAAATCCCCATCTAGTGCCTACTCATACAATATCCCCAGAATAGTTTCTGGCTTGTGGCCATCATCAGTGAGGAACCTTGGATCTGAGAGCACTGCACCTAGATCTTAGGATCTAATGCAACCATCTAGCAGCCACCTTTTACCTCTACTTAACTACAAAACTATGAATCTTAAATTGAAAACAATAATATTTTCAATCCAAGCTCATTAGCTTATATAGTCATATAGATCTGAACTCAGTTCAGTACCTATACATTTTGGTGTCTTTGGTTCTTTAATAACCATAGCCATTACTATCCTGCCTAATATCATAGTGGTGGCTATGGTTATTAAAGAACCAAAGACACCAAAATGTATAGATACTGAACTGAGTTCAGATCTATATGACTATATAAGCTAATGAGCTTGAATTGAAAGTGCTTTCAATTTAAGACTCATAGTTTTATAGTTAAGTAGAGATAAAATGTAGCTGCTGGAGGGTTGCACTATATCCTAAGATTTAGGTGCAGTGCTCTCAGATCCAAGGCTTCTCACTGATGAAGGCCACAAGCCAGAAACTAGTCTGGGGATGTACTAGATAGGGATTTTATCCATAAGCCTTCTGGAATCCATTGATTACTCTGGCTTGCACTGAGTGGCAATACTGTATGGAGAGTTTTGCCTGTTTTTAACTTTTGATTACCATAGATTAAATTTTCTAAGTCATTAGTGACCTAGTGGTGCCCTCGGTGATCAAAAGAAGTGAAGAAGTGACCGGTATAATATATATATATATATTACTATTCACACACACATGAAATAGGTATTCATAGGGAATATCATTTCAATATATATATATTCTAACCTCCTCCACGTCCTCGTCCACTCCATCAATTATTTATATAGGGTTTAATATTTACGGGTTCTAGCTCAGTTTATCAAATAAGTAAATGAAATATTCAGAATTAATTAAAAAATGATTACTAGCTCTAACTTTTAAAGTACAAATACAGTTATATTTGTAAATGAATTAATAAATATTTATTATTTTCATGAGACATGGAGTGACGACACGGGGAACGAGATAGACTACATTGAGATATTATCCACATGATACTATCTCAATGGCATAAGAACACTATTCCCCCTTTTACTATACTAAATAACTAACTTATAGTATTCTTATGACTTTCTAAGCTCTTTTCACTACGATTAAAATAATAATCATGTCTTAATATTCTTTGTAATAAGAATCTAGCTCAATTAAATAAAATTAAGTAAATAAATAGAATAAATAAAATAAATCAAATCTCAGGTTCATAAATTGTATTCTAACTGATTTAAAATTACGGTAGTAAACTATGAAAAGGGAAATTTTATGTCATAATTCACTACACAGCAACTAACAATAATAAATAATAATAATAATAATAGTATAATATAATCTCATTTCTTCCTAAATGAAATAAATAAATACGTTCGTGGTAGTATTTTAATAATCCGACGACAAAATACGTGTGGTAACATTAGCATATAATTTATTTAATATTGTGGCAACCAACTTATGACCAATAAATGATATAATTATGATCTTTTAATTTTATCATAAAATCAAATTTTCAAAATTATTATAACACTTTTATGTTTACCTATCTTGTGCAAAAACTATATGTCTGTTTCAATTATAAGTGTATTGCGATATCATGCATCCACGTGGAGAAATAATAACGAAGACACAAAGCTTTAAAATAAATTTACAACATAGTTTATTGATAACATAAACAAATAACAATATTTTACATTATGTACATGGATATCCTTACTCTCTTATCACAAATTTATTTTATTAGTTTATAAAATAAAAATCAAACTTCTACTTATTTTTTCTAGTTAACTCTTATCTTTTAAATACTTAAGAAAATACAGTATTATTCTTGGATTTCTTATTTTAGTTTAACTTGTTACAAAATGTATTTATTTATAATTATCATTAACACTTTTTCTTTATCCTACTATTATTAAATTATATTTTTACAAAATTTTACATTCGTAGTAAACATTCTACAAAATCATAAAACCATAATTTTATATTAGTTATATGGAATCCTACAGATTCAAAACATTCTTCTACATTTGGTGTTACGTTTTATTGTTCACTATACAATGCTTATTAATCTAATATACTCATTCAAGCCTTGTTTAGGATGGTAATTACAATTATTAACACACCATGCACAAATATATATGTCTATTACACATTATTGAATTGTTTTCTTAACAAACATGCAACATTTATTTTCTAAATATTATTTAAAACATTCAAATTTTATTATCACTTAAAAAAAAAACTTTGTTTTAGATTTCTCTTTTAAAAATCTTATATTCATTTCCGAATTACTTTCAAACTGTATCATATGATTCTTTCTCTCTTTATGATATTTATACTTTCACTTTTAAAATTACACAATTCTAACACATTCCAGTAAATAAACTATTCTTACCCAAATAATAACGTATTTACAATTCTATTTTATTCATTATTTCTGTAAAAATATCTTTCTGACGATGCAAATTCACGAAACAAGGATAGCGAACATAGATGCACAGGATCAAAATAACTAGAATATTATCCGTCATAAACCTTGACAATAATGGCACAGTGAATTTAAAAACGCTATAGAGGAGTGACCTTTATCTGTCTACCAGCCTCCATTATAGGAGTGATGCTAAAGCTATTTCTTCAGCTTTATATAACATCAAAAAGTTTAAAAGATACGTAAAGACACTGTCCAAAATATATGTGTTCAGTGATAGGGCTTAGTTAGCTATACTGAAATCACACAAACTAACTATGATCCAACTACTTTATTTTTCTTATTTCTTAACAAAACATCATCTTGGTTTCCTCTACACTAGTACTACCAAGTCACTATCCGATCTTGTTCCTCAAGATTTATCTATACAGTACATCGACAAATTCCTATCTGCATTTCTAACAATAATAAAATTCATTTTATTTCAAAACTATACAGCTGTTCTTTAAGAAAATCTTTTACTACTTTTCTCGTATATTTATCATATACAAACTATTTTAAAATATCTGAATACTTTGCAACATGAAAGTTCAAAAGAATCACACAATTGTTCTATTAACTTATATTATTAATTATACTTTAAATAACTTATTGCATGCATTTTTAAAATTACTCCTATCTCATAATATGTTTTAATGTTGTATAAAATGTGTACTTATAATTTTAAAACTTTCACACGTCATTCTTAATCAATAGATGATCTAAAAAAAAATACATTATGCATTATGAATAAATATCAAAATTACCAAAACGATCTTTATCTTCTCGATCGTGTTCTGTAGGCTTCACCATTCCATTAATTTTTGTAGATATTAGACTTCCATACATACACTTTATTTTTAAAACAATATTTCTATCATTCTATTAAACTATTATATTTAAATCTCATTATCATTAAATTTATGTTTAAATGTTTTCCCTAATCTAATAGCATTTGATATTTTAAATATAATCAGTAAAAAATATTTAAATTATATTTACGATACTTCTTCATCAGACTTTCTTGAATCGTTCATATTTAAGCTAAAAAAAATATTTTATTTCTTCTTCAGTCACTTAATGTTCTATTTAAAATAAAACAATTACTACTCTGTTTAATAAATATTTATAGATGACAATCCTTGGTTTTCACAATATTGTATACAATTATTAATTCATGATATTCTTTTCTACTATTGTCTGCTAGTATTTTCCCGCGCGACTTCTCCGATGCATCTTGTACGTACTTTTATTTAAATATCTAATAAAATTTTCTGTTTCCATGGATCCATTTTCACTTAGTAATTTAATTTTATATTTTTCAAATCAAGCCTTTTCTCCATTGAATTCTTTATAATATTTTTCTCTGATTAGATAAAGTTTTCGGCTCCTTTTCTCTAAACGTAATAACTCTTTCATATTATTCTATAACTTTTTCTTTATTTTAAAATTCTTGTACTATATTTTTAATAATGTTTTCCTTTAAAAGATAAACACTCTTTCTTCATCATTATTTTCTTTATAATAAAACGCATATTAAGTTTTCCCATAGAGAAATATAACATAACTTCAAAGTAGCCTTATAAATTTTGCGTCATAATTTTTTTTTTCTGACGGCAAGTAACTTCTTTTAAAGTTTTCATATAACGTCCCATTTATATCTCTCTGAGTTATACGACTAAGTTTCTGATTGAGCATAAATAAAGCTGTATTAAGATACTCTCCCAATATTTTTCCTTCAGCAATATTTTCAGGTATTTTCCCTTGTACTTCCATCTCTACTGTAGGTTTTTTGGTTAAATTCGAATAAATATCCTGGTAAGATAACTTTTAAAATTAGCAATCCATGTCGATACAGTCAAAATATATTATATGTTACAGAAGAACTTTTAAAATAAATACCAAATTTTAAATTTATATCACTTTTCCAGCTACGGTGTTATCAGCTACAAAAATGTGTTACTTTCTCTTTCACTTACACATTACTTCTCCCTCCGCTCTGTCTAATTCTTATATTTTGTCTGCTAATTTACCTCCGTTGATTGGTTAATAACTTTATTTTAGCACGAACAAATTTATCCATTTTAGTTTTATAACAGAATAGACGTTTAAAATAAAGAATTGATGACGTCATGTCTCAAATATTATTTAGACTAGTATTTTTAAATTCAATTTTAATTTTACCAAAATTATTTAAACTTTTAAAACAATTATTAAAATAATATTTAATATTTTAACTTTTACTTTAATGATCGATGGCAACTATATTTAGTTTCAAATTCACAAACTTTATTATTATTTTAACAAGCGTGTGTGTGAAGGTATATAATATACAGTCACGTGTTTACTAATTTTATCAAATGATTTTTTATTTACGTCTCGGTCTAAATTACCAAAACTGATATATTTTTATAAAAAATTTGGAAAATAATTTAAAAATTGTAGAACTAAATATAATTCTCACCATCCCACAGTTTATTAATAAAATATATTCTATTAGCTTTGACTATTAAATATAATTATAACACTACATATAGCGTTTATTTAATTTATTAGTTTTAAAATTTTATACCCAAATTATTTATATACTTTTAACTATCTATAGCTGTATTATTTTTATATGGCCAGCTTTTACAACCATAAGCAAGGATATTATTAAGCTTTATTTAATTGTTTTCTCTTAAAATAATCTATTACATTTTTATATACCAGGTATTTTCAGCTTTAAATTGTACTATAAAATTTACTTATCCTACTATTATTTATATATCATACAAATATAACTTAAAATTTAAAATTTTTTTAGTAATTGACCTTTCTACCCTACCATGACCTACAGACAAGGGCACAATATATATATATATATATATATATAAATCTCTTGAAAGTAAAAATCTCTCTACACACTGCTACTCAAACAATGTTCAAATCTCAAACAGAAACTTCTATGCCTAACTAACAATCAAAATGTCTCATTTTATCTGACATCACCAAGAAATTATAAGGGCAACAACACTGTAAATTGTGAGAATAGAAAAATTTACTTACAGATGTAAATAAAGCTTTACTAAATGTAGATCACAGATTTACATAATATTTAACCTCTATTAAAATGATTTTTAGTGATTCTGTCTTAGGAATATTAAATTTCCACAAGACTAACAAACTTTGTGTGGCAGTTTCTAGAATTCTTCACTTTCAACGGATTTGAATATTTCATCTCATATATTTTTAATATATATGTATGATTTAACATACATAACTCACTGAAAAAGATAAAATAATATTTGCAGAATATCCTCATAGCTATAAAAATATATGTCTGGATTTAATTTTTATAACATCTTGGATTTAAAAAAATGTCCTTTATTAAGATAAATTTTTTTTTTAGACTTTTAGAGCAAATTGTTTAGCTTATAGGCTGATCTGCTAATCTATTTCTCTAGTCATTACATCGAATAATCCCCACAATTTTTTGTTTGCATTGCAATTTCTTATGAAAATATTTAACATATATTCAGGCACATATAAATACAGTGATACGATAGAAGATAGGATATTTAAGAGATCCTTTTTTATTTATAACTATTTTCTTACCTTTTAAAACTTACTTAAACAGGTATATTAATGGGTTCTATTGTTTGCATGCCACTGTCAGGAGTTTTGATTAGAAGTGGATTTATTGGAGGTTGGCCTTCTGTGTTTTATGTGTTTGGTAAGTATTTTTAATATACACATACACAAGTAAAATATACTATGAATTGTAATGAAAACATTCTAACTTATAAGATTACTGCAGTGAATTCTAATGGCTAAGTTATGATCATTTTCATTCATTTCCAAGCTTTTATATCATTGTTTATAATAGACAATAACACTTGTAATGAAGTTCGCAGCCTCTCAGATTATGAATTAATTCACCAAGGCAAAGTTAATATTAATAACCTTGTAAACAAAGCACAAACTGTTAATATATAAGGTTTAATTAACAAGCGTTCAATAATATATATTAATGTGAAAAATAACATTCTAACTTCTATATATTAATGCAAAACCCTCTGGCATTATTGTTCTAGAAACCTCAATTTACTGCAAAATGAATATCTTTCAAATTCTTTGATCAATATTAACCTTTCTTCTCCATATTATATCAGCAAACTTAATTATTTTATCCATCCATTATATGTGATCTTTTTTTTAGGTCTTTTACAATTTTTTGGAATTCAATTTAGAACTTCAAATGTCCATCTATTATTTTTTTTTATCAATTTAGAACTTCAAATGTCCATCTATTATTTTTTTTAGAAATATATCTGACCCAGGACATTTCAGTCTCTTAATTATTTTAATGGGCATTAGAATTCTTAGCAACTGCTGTCTTAGTTAGTGACTTTACAATCACCTGGAAATAAAGACATTAATTTAATTGTATCTGTCATGATTGCTAAATATCTATTAAAAACATTTATACACATATTCATACTGTCTTCAAAAAAACTAATTTGATATTTCAATTAAAAAACAGGCAACTGGGAAGAAAGACTATGGTATTTTTTAATCTTAAAATCAAAGATAAAAGCTAATAAACTCATCATTCTATATGATGTTGTATGGTAAGCAGCCATCCATTTTTCATTTATGATATAAAAAACTTGTACAGCTGCAATGATGAAAATATGTGGAGTGGATACAAGGAATTTGACATGATTGCTTTAAGACCTCAAAGAGTAATTAAATAGCTGTTTTCAGTTAAAAAAAATTCTTTTCTGCAACCATTGTGTAGTCTAAATCTTCCATATATAATCTTGGAAAATGAATGAAAATATTGATTTATATTCATTATATGTATAGTTTTTTTTCATTTTATGACACTGGATTAATGTAACCACTATATAGAAGTTAAGATATTATCTCTCCAATTAACATTACTAGGACTGGTTAATGTAAGAACACATATTGGAAAATTTGTGTTTTTTTTTTTTTCACAAAGTATTTGAAATGAATACTAATGAATCCTATTTTTGTAAATTTTATTCTCTGTCAGTTTGAATGAGTCTGTATGATTCTCACAACTGATTAACATTTTATGCTCCCCAGAGTTATTCTTTACTCTAAATATCAATATAAGGGGCTGGGAAATTATAAAAAAATGATTAATTTTCATGTAAGATGCTTGTACCTTTGACCTTGGAGTATCTTGCATAAATGTAATCAGTGTTTAAAAGTTAGGAGATTAACTCTCTAATCCATATTCCATAAGATTTAGTGCCATTTATTTTAATTTTATATATTAATCAATCAACAGATCAGTTTATTATAACTCCTGTAATCCAACATAATAGAAAGAACTAGCTCTCTCACATTATACTTGTGTTACAGATAATGACATTAGACATATTTTTAAAAGGATTTGCTTATTTTTGAATTGTAACAAACACAGAGACATATATTGTGTTATATTAATAATTTAAAATAAATCACGTCATAAAAAAGAGGAAAGTATTGTCTTATTTGTAATTTTAAGCAAAACGCTATATATCATAATTTTTAAAAATTAAATTATAATAAATATTAAAGAGTAAAGCCTCTAACACATCTGATGACAATGTTTCCAGATTTAATATATAAAAAGTATAAGATGATTAATATGTTATATATTAAATAATAAATATTAAAACCTTTTAACATACCTGAAGAGGTTGTTTATAGGTGAAAGACATATATTATGTAAAATGATTGATATGTTAATGTTAAAACCTGTAGCAACTCTAGTGACACTGTCTATCTGTGAGATATTTGACATGCTGTATAATACATAGAAAATGTTAAAATCTCTAGCACCCTTAATAAAGCTGTAGTTTAAGATTATTACTACTTTATATAATAAATGGTAGAAACCTCTAGCATACTTAATAATGTTGTATCTACATTATATACACATATAGTATATTATTGGTATGTTGTACAATAAATAGTAAGTATTATAACTAGCTGAAATACATGTTTTCTGTGATATGATTAATATATTGTATAATAAGTAGTAAACATAACATTTATCACAAGTGCTGAAGCTATGTCTACCTGAAACACATGTATAGTGTGAAATGATTGTTCTATTATATAATAAATAATAAATGTTAAAACTTTTAGCATACCTAATGAGGCTATATATACATATATATATATATAGGATTTGAACTCAGATTTTCAAGCACTCTTCAACTATCCACACTATCTCATACAACTGATACACATGACCACACATATGTAGAAAAGATTAATAATCACCAATATACGTATTTCGTGCCAAACCAGCACTCATCAGTTGGTCCAGACTATCATCTCTCACACATATATATAATCAATGCTCAGTTTATATTAAGATAGCAAATCTTCATACTTTAATGGACAGGCTTCAATTCACTACAACCTCCAACTTTTCAGCCATCCATATCATTGAAAATCTGATGATGAAAACTCAAATCCCATGCTGATGCTAATATTATTGCCATGCCCATGTTGACCTGAAGTCACTCTGACCCCTCATGTATAGGACAGTATCCATTAAATACATATAAGAGGGATGGACAGGATACAAGCTTAATATGTAAATATTTGAAACCAGGCACTCTTCACAAACCTAGGAGCTTAATTGTAAATATAGAGGATTTGAACTCAGATTTTCAAGCACTCTTCAACTATCCATACTATCTCATACAAATGAAACACATGACCACACACATGTAGAAAAGATTAATAATCACCAATATACGTATTTCATGCCAAACCAGCACTCATCATATGGATGGCTGAAAAGTTGAAGGTTCTAGTGGATTGAAGCCTGTCCATTAAAGTATGAAGATTTGCTATCTTAATACAAACTGAGCATTGATTATATAAGTGTGTGAGAGATGATAGTCTGGACCAACTGATGAGTGCTGGTTTGGCATGAAATACGTATATTGGTGATTATTAATCTTTTCTACATGTATGTGGTCATGTGTTTTAGTTGTATGAGATAGTGTGGATAGTTGAAGGGTGCTTGAAAATCTGAGTTCAAATCCTCTATATTTACAATTAAGCTCCCAGGTTTGTGAAGAGTGCCTGGTTTCAAATATTTACATATTAAGCTTGTATCCTGTCCATCCCTCTTATATGTATTTAATGGATACTGTCCTATACATGAGGGGTCAGAGTGACTTCAGGTCAACATGGGCATGGCAATAATATTAGCATCAGCATGGGATTTGAGTTTTCATCATCAGATTTTCAATGATATGGATGGCTGAAAAGTTGGAGGTTATAGTGGATTGAAGCCTGTCCCTTAAAGTATGAAGATTTGCTATCTTAATATAAACTGAGCATTGATTATATATATGTGTGAGAGATGATAGTCTGGACCAACTGATGAGTGCTGGTTTGGCACGATATACATATATTGGTGATTATTAATCTTTTCTACATGTGTGTGGTCATGTGTATCAGTTGTATGAGATAGTGTGGATAGTTGAAGGGTGCTTGAAAATCTGAGTTCAAACCCTCTATATTTACAATTAAGCTCCCAGGTTTGTGAAGAGTGCCTGGTTTCAAATATATATATATAGGAAGCCCATAAAGTCCATGCAATTTAAAAAAAATTTAACTTTATTAGGATTTGTGATAGAAAAAATCTGTAATAAATATTAGAAAGCTTAATGTACCTAGTTTTAAATAAAATTATTTAGTAACTTTTCAACCCAATAATTTAATAATTTTTCAAAACTTTAAAAATACTTCTTTGTCAGAATTATGTGACTCATGGCTTCAACTGAAGAAAAAGTAAAGTTTAGAACTGAATACAGTAAAGAATCACCTCATAGGAACTATATTGCCAAATGGATCAACAATTCAAATAGGCTCAATCCATGATAAGTCATGGTCTGGTAAGCCATGTATCAATGAAGAAAGTGTAGCATCTGTAGAACAATTCTTTAAAGTCTAAGAAAGCCTTAAAGATAAGAATCAGTAGAACTGAGGGTTTTAAAGTCCACTATTTATAAGATTCTACAGAAAAGTCTTCACATGAAAGCTTACAAAATTCAATTGCATCAAATGTTGTTAGATAACACACAGCTAACTTTCTGCCAGCAGTTCAATGAAAAACTTAGCAATGATGATACATTTGTGAAAAGTTTAATGTTCTCCGATGAAGCAATGTTTCACATTAGTGGCAAGGTCAACAGGCATAATTGCCAGATTTGGAAATCTGAAAACCCAACTGAAACTGCTGAACATGAAAGAGACTCTCCTAAAGTTAATATGTGTTGTGCTTTGGGAAAAAATCAAATCTTAGGGCCATTCTTTTTGAACGTCATGTTGTTAATGATGACATTTACTTAGATATGCTGCAGAATTACTTTATTTCTCAGCTTGAACAATTAGGACTAAAAGATGATACAGTATTTTAACAATATGGAGTTCCTTGCCACTTTGCTCTGTGCATTATAAATCAGAAATTTTATAACAGTTGGATTGGAAGAGGTGGATCATTTTTTGGCCTCCACATTTGCCAGACTTTAATCCATTAGATTTTTTTATGACAACATGTGTATGCAACCAAATCTTGATCATTAGAAGACTTGAAAGCTAAAATAATTAATGTGATTGCAGGCATTACTGTAAATCCTTTGGCAAATGTTTTTAGAGAACTACAAAATTGTATTATCTTTTGTATTACTAATAATAGTGGACATGCAGAAACTTAATAAAATACAATAAAACAACAAAATATAGATTTTTTAATTTCCAATACATTTTACATCATTTCTCTATCACAAATAGTTATAAAGTTATAAATTTTTTAAATTGCACATGGACTTTATGGATACCTATATAATAAGAATTTACATTGTTTAATATTTTATGTAATGTTTGACTTTAACTCAATGCAACTTTTTAAATATGATTAAATAACTCTCTAACATCAGACCATGATAATATATTTTAAAAGCAAAAGAGATACTCTTTCCTAGTTCTTCCTTCTTCATATATCTGGATAATTGTCTCCGATGTCTTATTTATATTAGTATTTAAATAATCATTAACAAGATTCTAAATGAAAGAAATGTCATGCTATCCAGATATACATATATATGTTAGTCATGTTTAAAAATATTTGGAAATGAATTTCTGATTGATAAAAAATCCATTCTCTTGTTCCAGATATATGAAGGAGGAAGAAGGTTAAGGGTTTTTGCCATGGATATTTATTATGTACTGACACTAGAGGACTATTTAATTATATTTAAACAAATGCAATGAACTGATCTCAATATATTACATAAAATATTAAGCACTGTAATTTTTATTTATTTTATAATATTAATATTAAAATCTTCTTTGGAAATATTACAAATGAAAGAATTTCATACTTGCCAGATATTTATGTCAATCAAGATTAAAAATATTTAGAAATAAAATTCTAATTGATTAGGAATTCATCCCTTCTAGCAAAGGCATTTCTCCAGATAGGTAAAAGAGGAAGAAGACAAATAGGCATATTTTTTATCTTTAAAATTCATTGCCATGTGCTAATGGTAGATGGTTATTTAATCTCAAAACATTATATACTGTGTGTGTGTATATATATATATATATTGTGAGATGATTGGTTTGTTATTTAATATATATTAACTGAGACTAGAATATATGTATGTGTTTATTTTGTTAAGTAAGTTGAGACCTTAGTAAAATGAACAATAGCTCATTTTATAAAATTATTACTAAAGTCCTATTGGCAGTTTCTGCTTTTTCTATCACTTATCATCAAATAAATTTATCACAATCTAATATGGATCAGAGTTTGCAATAAACAATGTCAAAAAGAACATTAAATGTAGCAATATCTTTAAAAAATAAGTTCAAAGTTGTTCAAGTTATATTTTCTACAACTCTCTACAGATATGAAAGTTGGTTATTGGTTAATTTATATGATAGTGACAACATTTGATATTATTAGAAGCTGAAGGAAAAACACAAAAATGGTTACTCTGTTATATTATTTGAATTTTTGTTTGAAGCAAATCTGTCCGTGTAGAATGTTTTTGTAAAGTGATCTAATTCTTTAAGAAGAATATAATTCATAAACAGGTAAAGTAAATCAGCTTTTTATAAAATTAATTCCACTACTGCAAAGGAAAAGCTTATCCAATGATTTCTCTTACAGGATCATTAAAGGAGAAGATGGTATTCATCAGAATATTGAGGATTTGAGCAGTTTTTCACTGGTACTTTGCTATCTTGCTAAGAACAGCTGAATATCAATTTATCAGCTAATGTCACATAATTATCCAGGTTGACCATAGGTTATTTACACAAAAGAAAAAATCATAAGTCTAGTAAAAAAAATTCACTACCTGATTTTGAATCCAGGTCATAGGCATGCCTAATGGACACATTCCCTCTGCATCTTAAAATTGTTCAACATTTGAAAAGAATAATGGTGAAAGAAGAATATAATCAACAATGTAGACTTCATCATCTTACATGCAATTGAGGAAAGCAAAAGCTAGTTAATTTAAGTCATTACAGAAAATATCATTCATGTGCATACTTAGAATTAACAATGATTTGATGTGTTTTTGCAGAAATAAAATTAACTGTTCCAACTGACAGCATATTGAGATGACTAGCATCTGGAGTATATTAAACAAGCCCTTAACATTTAATCATCAGTGATGGTAGTGTTAGATATTGAACATATTTTATTATCAACAGCAGTACCAAAGCTGGTGTTCATTAATTCCTCACGTTAACAATAAAGGGTTCTATAATAAGCTCAAAAGACTTATTTTTGGAAACATTCTTACATCTTAATAATATTTTAATTATTTGATATTTTTCAAAAAAATTTAATGATTATTATGCAATATCTATATAATTACAAAATAATTCAATAACGGCTAGTCTTATGTCCAATTTCTGACTGATTATCCTGAATAAAAATAGATGTCACCACAATATAAATGTAAAGTTTGGATCTAAAAGATTAGGCACTTGAATTAAATTGAATATCATAATATCACTATTGAAAGATTATAAGAAGCAATCGTTCCTATCTAAATAAAGACCTGTTACCCATTCATCAGTCATGTTACTAGGGTTTAGTGGACTGATTACTTATTTAGTAGATATTGGTTATAAGCTAATATAAGATATTAATGTCTAATATTGAGAGTTTTATATGCTTGTAAAGTCTTATGACATTTAATGTAACATAAATACAGAATACTGAAATTTTTTTATATTTTAGATTTCAAGAATATTTAGTTCTTTTGCTAATTTACACCACATTAAAATTTGAATGGTTTCTCCCACTTCTTATAACCAGAAAAAATAATCTTTATTATTTGTATATTTTATCTATACTAAAACATATTGTTCAAAACTTTAATAATAATTATACTTTTTTTTATTACATTTTTTTAGGAACATTAGGATGTATTTGGTTTATATTATGGATGTGTATTGTTCATGACACTCCTTCCAGACACCCCAGAATCTCAGCAAATGAGAAGAAACTTATTGAACAATCAATTGGGAAACTTCCAGTAAAGGTAAGCCTTATATATGTATATATTTGCATATAATAATTTAATTAGGGCTTCAGTTAATATATTATTTTTAGTAGGCCATAAAATCTCCAAATGCCATCTATTTTAAATTTAAGTATACATACTTATCTGAACCAAGCAGAGAAAATTCCTAATGTCCACTGCATACATTCTTGTCATTGCAGCTGTTATTACGATGTGATTATTCATATAATATGCAAACATGGACAGGCTGCTTACCAACAGACACTAGCCAGCATTGTGAGTTTATTGGGTTTTTACCTTTGTGGTTAAGATCAAGATATACCATGGTCTTTCTTCTCAGTTGCCTGATAAACAGAATGAATGTGTGTGTAAATGAAATTTTTTTGTCTAATAGATGTATATAATAATTACTGACAAAAGTAAATCATGGCCCTTATTCCCAGGAGATTGTAAAGTCATCAGCCAAGGCAATGGAGGGTGACCAAAGGGGGAGGTTGATAAGAATCTTGTAATTCCAGATTCAGGCTGCCATTTGACGATAACTTTATTTAGGTACTTACAACTGCAGATCACTTTCAAGTGATGGAATATTGCAAAAATAAGAAGAACTGTCTCATATTAAATGGGACATTATTGGACTTTGTGAAGTTAGACAAAAAGGTGAAGACAGAATTGATTTAAAAAGTGAAAGTGTAGTCTACTACAAAGGCACAAATATTGCAAGCATAAGTGGAGTAGGATTCATTATAAATAAAAAGTGGAAGAACAATATTATGGAGATCGGTGGTGTATCAGACAGAGTGGCATGATTAATTATTCAACTTAATGGCTGACATCAAAAGTAGATAATTCAGGTTTATGTCCCAATAAGTTCTCATAGTGATGAAGTAATAAAAATTTTTTATGGATGTACAAAAGGTTTTGGATCTGAGTAAACAACATTTTAAAATTGTTATGGGAGACTTTAATGCTATAATTGGTAAACAAATAAAAGATGAAAGTGCTGTAGGTAATTTTGTTTATGATAATAGAAATGAGAGAGGACATTTCTTCTGGACTTTGCAGGAAAAAAAACCTTTATATTATGAATTTTTTTTTTTTGAGAAAAATGTTAAAAGAAAATGGACATGGAAGGATCCAAATGAAAATACAGTAGAATTGGATTATATTTTGACTAGCAGAAAATACATATTTCATGATTGTAATGTTCTTAATAAATTCAACATAGGAAGTGATCACCGATTAGTAAGGTGTAAGATATGTGTTAATTATTGCAAAACTAGAGAGATAAAAATTAGTAAGAAAAAGATTATTAAAGTTGATATTCCTAATCTTCAGAAACATTCTAATGAATTTAAATTAGAACTTGCAGATCAGTTTCAAGTAGATTTTGAACATGATTAAGATTTTAATGAAACTGATACACTTTTAAAAACTGCAGCAAAGATATCTGGTAGAAAAAAAGCAGTAATTGACCAATAAAATTTCTACTGAGATTAAAGAATTATGAAGATATATACAAATGATGCATTAAGAAGGATTGAATATCTCAAATTTTATAAAATGGTGTGAAAAATAAGTTGATAATGATATAAGAAAATATAATTGTGAACTAGCAAGGAAAGCTGTAGAAAAAAATAAAAGTCTCAAGAATGTAAAACATTTTGGTATTGGTAGAAAACTTATATTTGCAATAAGAAAAAAGGATGGAACTATTACTAAAAAGAGAACTGACATCATGAAATGGGTAGAAGACTTCTATCAAGAAATTATATAAATAATAAAGAACAAAGTACTTTTTACATCTATTATACCTTCTGAATTGCTCAGGATTTTAAATGAAGAAATGAGTCATAAAATTAAATTTATGAAGAAGGGAAAGGCTCCAGGTAATGATGGAATTATAATTTATATATTAAAAGAAGCAGGTAAAGAAATAGAAAAAATCTTGGCAAAGTTACATAACAAATGTCTAAATGATAAAGATGATTGGAAGAATGTAATGTTAATATTAATATTTAAAAAAGATGATAAAGAAGATATTAAAAATTACAGATCTATTAGTCTTTTATCAGTTTTATACAAAATTTTTACCAAGTTAATTTCAACTTGTCTATAGATAACATTGGATTTCAACCAACCAAGAGAACAAGTTGGATTTAAAAGTGGTTTTAGTACAGTAGATCATACCCAAGTATTGAGAAAAGTTATAGAAAGAATCAATAAATATGAGTTACCATTTTGCTTTGATTATGAAAGGTATTTGATTCTATCAGCATTTCTTCAGTGATTAAAGCATGAAATCATTAAGGTATAGACCCAGGATATTGTCATATTTTGAAGAATATTTATAAAAATGCAACCGCAACAATTGGATTGCATGATGATACTATTAAGATTAACATTGAGAAAAGTATAGGACAGGTTGACTCCATATTTTCAAAACTTTTTACAGTAGTGCTGCAAGAAGTATTTTGTGGATTAAAATGGGAAACTAAAGGAGTAAAAATAAATAGACATTATTTAATTCATTTAAATTTTGCAGATGATGTAGTTGTTTTTGGAAATAATGCTTCAAAGGTTCAGGAAATGTTGCAATAGTTATCAGATGAAAGTAATAAAATAGGACTAAAGGTAAATGTTAAAAAATTAAAGTAATGTTAAATGGATTTTCTCAAAAGATGTAAATAAAGACTGATTATGATGAGTTAAAAGAAGATAACAACTACAAATATGTTGGTCAGATTATTACTACAGATAGAAACATAATGGATCAAATTAATCATAGAATTAAACTTTGTTGGAGTGCTTTTGATAGAAATAACTTAATATTAAAAGAAAATATGCCAAAGTATTTGAAAAGAAAGATTTTTAATAAATCTGTTTTACCAGCACTTACTTTTGAATCCAAGACTTGTACACTTAATAGAAGAGTGAAACAGAAACTTTAGACCACTCAAAGAACTATAGAGGGATGCATGTTAGATGTAACAAGAAGAGATTGAAAATATAAGAGAGAAAATAGGTGTTACTGATATCATTAAAAGAATTAAGAGACTGAAGTGGAGTTGGGCTGGAGATATTTCTAAAAGAGATAATTATAAATGGACAATTGAAATTTTAAACTGGATTCCAAGAGATTGTAAAAAATCCAGAAAGTGACCACATGTGAGATGGATGGACAAAATAAGAAAGTATGCAGAAAAATGTAGAAAAGAGAGACTAGAGATAAGAGAAAATAGATTGAACTTGGAGAAACCATCTTGCAGTGGATTGATAATTGTTGATGATATATATATCTAAATTACATGAAAGTAGTTCCCAAGTTTATCAATATCAGAAATCTTCAATCTGTTGTCAAAAATACACCTCCATAAATAAAAGATAGATTCCATTCTCTGGTTTAAGATTGATATAAACGAGAAATTGACACTTTGATTTAACTGAGTGATATTTTTTAAAATTTGTTACAGTCAAAATATTATGTTTATTATTCATATTAATATCTTAGATCAAAATTTTAAGTGAATTTCCGCATTGTAAACTATGTACTTATACAAAATCAAGTTTATTATTTTGATATATATAAACTTGATTTTGCATAAATAGATAGTTCACAATGTGGAAATTAATTTAATTTTTGTCTAAGATATATATGCATATTGTAACGAAACACTCTTACTCTAGTATGCCCAAAGGTGGGTGGGTTTCTCCTAATGAATAAAAGAGTGTATCTTTATTGTCCATATTTATGTATACCACAGACACATTGATCTCACACCTAGGAGAGGAGTGATTAAGATCTAATTACACTTAATTTACCTTATCCTTATTACAATTCACTTCTGTTATTCCAGATTTCGAACCCAGGGATATTTGCATGATTCTCTGGTTCAGGTTATGTTTGCATCACCCCAGAGTATGAATAGGTGTAACTTAATCATATGCCTATTAATGGAAGTGGATATAGTATATTGTATACATAGGTATAGTGATCGTAAATATATGTGGGAGGATATGAGTAATTAAAATTTAACTACAGAAAAATAAACCAAGAATCATTTTTTAACGTTTAAATAAATTTAATAATCTATTGACAATGATTCGTATTTAAACGAGAAAAATTTAAAATGAAATTGGAAAACACTCAAGGATGTGTTTGTAGTCATTCTTTGTTTATATTTGGTTTCTAACATTGTCCCAAACCCTGTTGATGTCCCAATTAATGTGAGTGATCTTCATACTATATACATAACATTACTGTATATTTTATAGAACTGATTTAATTCTTTGTGCCCTATTTAGCCTCATGGTGGTTTAAAAGATCCTTCTGTTATGTACAATGTTTATACTGTACAGGAGACAAATCCTTCATAAGATAAATAATTAACAAGATATAACAAGGGAGCATGAAAAAAGAAACAATTAACATAAGCTTTAAAATTAACAAATAAAAAAACATGTATGTGCTGCATATATATCACAGTTTAATTTGTGTTTTTATTAGTCAATGTCTTACCATTTTCCATTTTTATATTGATCGGACTATTACGTAATCAAGAATACCTCATAGGTTTTGTATATTTAACATTATGATTGAAGATATTTCTTCTTCAAAATATTGATTATTATAAACTTTAAGCTCTTTGGCCCTATATTAAAGAAAATAAAATTATCATATCTAACATACAAACAAATAAATGTAAATGATGTCAACTTTATAACTTTGCTTTAGAGTTTGTATAGTATCTGTCTAAATGGCCTGTTTCAATAATCCAGGGTGATTTATTTTCATATAGATGGAAATTCTTAAGTGTTCTCAAACATGTGCCTGGTAGGTTGTCTTTGATAGACTTCAAATTGATGTTCTGAAATGGAGAATTATAAGGTAGATTCATAACGAATTGATTCGATGTTTATTAGTCCAGGTGTAGAGCAATAGAACAATTCCATCCTGATCTTGATATGGCATAGTTCCGCAAATGATAATCTTCCTTCCATCACATACTTCTCGCACTTAGCATGCCTGTTTACTTTCATTATTACTTATATTTGTTTTAGTAGTTTATTTTGATTGGAGTACCATCAGTGTTTCTTCTTTTATTGCATACTTTTATATTTAGGTTTTGAAATCTATGACAGGGTATTAATGGCAGTTTTAGAAATTCGAACCCTATACTTTGCTTACAAATCCTTAATTTTCGATTTCCTTATTTAGTTATTTTA
>JAQFVV010002119.1:0-34472 GCA_028023455.1 Epiperipatus broadwayi | reverse complement strand
AATCATACCCAATTAATTATTTCGGAACCTATAAAAAGCCCATTACTTGTGCAAATCATTCGCCTAAACCAAACCGATACCTCTAAAGTCTTTTTTAGATCGTTTCAGCGTTAAAATCCTCATGTTTTTGCAAAACGTGAATAATATCAGTTGGCATAACATGGAAGGCATTTATTCAAATTTTCCATTGATGAATTTTCGTATCAACTTTTTAAACAAAGATACAGTGAACATTTATTTACAAGTGTGGCAAAAAAAAATAATCTACTAATAAGAATTCCATAATGGGGCACAAGAATATTTCAAAAATAATGTTGAAATTTCCAAACTCAAAAATCCTTTGTACCCATCAACACTCCGGACTGTCCCCTATCTCTACAAGGAAAAATCAAAAACTGCTACGTTGATTTTAATGAAATTGACTTGCAATTAATTCTTTCAAAATACGGGAAAATAACAAACTTTAAATATCTGATTGATGAAAATGCAGTTATCCCAGTATTATTAAATATTGCAACGTTTAACATAACATTAAACAAAAATGTTACACCTATTGATATACCAACTGTACACAAAACAGACATCTCACCAGTAATCATCACTTTCAGAGGTTTACCACCCCAGTACTTTCATTGCAAACAATGATCTCATTTGATACAAGAATGCCCTGGCAAAGTATGTCAAAAATGCGTATTAAAACGCTCAGAAACACATCATTGCTGGAGTCAATTAAATGCAACAAAATATAATGAAAATATCAACATCAAAATAACACCAACTTTAAGTCAAACAAAAGATAATGAAAATACCCAAATGGAGATACCACAAACCCAGGATTCATCAACCTTGATTATCTCTAACAAACAATCAATGCCAATACACCTGGATAAACCAGTACAAAAATCAGCCCCTGTCATTCACAATACTCAAAACACCAATGACGTACCAATAACTAGTAACTCAGAACTTGATGATGAGAATATTAGCGCATCCTCATCAAGTAAACTTGGGGACATTTCCACAGAAGATTCCATTCCATTTCAATTAGTAACAAAAAATAAAAAAATCCGAAAAAGAAAAAAAAGAATTGGTGGAACTGAATTGGCTCAAGATAATAATACTCAATCTACCACTTTAAAATCGAAATCACCAGAGAATCATGTTGCAACCAAGAAATCCACTCTCCTTAAAAAGAAAATGAAATCTAATAACTCTGACCTTCAAACAACAGGAACTCCAATGGACACACACCCGGCTAGACAATTGCATTCAAATGCTTCCATTCCTACACCACAACAGCAGGTGTATTTTGCTGGAGTTGATATCCACAGAAGAACAAGTAAAAAAATAAAAGTTACTACTGAATACTCATCAGATAATCCCAACGCAAATAATCCTAGTCACAATAAACTAAACAAAACTTAGTGACATATCATGAATGAAGAACTATATCCAACGATTTTTTATTTTGTTTTTATTTTGTCCAATTTGTGTTAAATACTCTGTTGTAATGATTTTTTTGTTAATTTTTATGTTTGGTAGGGGTTCATTGCTGATTACACTTACCCAGCTAAAAAACATATATTACACTAAAAATGTTATACACACACTACATGACAAACAAGCACACATAATTACATCTTATAGCCATAAACAAAATAAACATAAACTCTATAATAAACAAACACATATATTTATATATTATAAGCTCACTAATACAATCTTCCTTTTATTATTAAACATACTATATCTATTCTCATTATACACTATACAAAACTATTACCTTTTTTTCACATCCTATCCCACTGTTATATTAGATAAACTATTCCAGTCTTCATATTTCCATACTCACTGCATAAAATCATATTTTCCACTACCAAGATCAATAACAACTAGAAACAATATGCATATACAACAAATTATCATAATCATTATACAATCTAGAAATATTCATGCTAGTATCAATTACTGAAGTTAATGTCAGAGGGATAAACTCACCCCATAGAATGTTTGCCATTACCAGCTGGATTTGGCAATTCACACCACATATTCTTTTTTTTACAGAAACCAAATGCTCAGTAAGTTCCCCTTTTAAACCTGAGCAGCCTCTTGCCAAGTTTGGCTATACTAGATTTTCCACATCAAACTATTCAGCTGCAGGAATAGGAGTACTCATCAATAGGAACTCTCCATTCCAATCTTTCAATATCTTATATATTGACCAACACATGATTATCATCACTCTCCATAATGCAGCATTCACAATAAATATAATAGCATTATATTTATATAATCAACCAATACTCATTCACCAGCTTATTAACATAATTAATTTAACAGTAGCAACAAATACACACCCCATAATTCTTTTGGGTGACTTTAATATATCATACCAAGACTTTACAATGAAATATCTTCATAAAATCAACAAAAGGCTAATGAGCTCTGAAGGTTTTTTTTCACCAAATGCAGTATCATTTTACACTAAAAATCATTCATCATTAATAGATCTACTCTTTTACTCTCCTGAATTGCACTTTATAATTACACCCTCCCTAAACCCAGTAGCTTTTTCTTACCATCATGCCCTTAACGTCATACTAAAATTAGATATGCAGCTACACTCAACACTCTCACTGAACAATACCACCTGCTTACTATTAAAAACAAATGCTCCTGAAGCCATAATATCTAATACATACATTTATTTTAAAAAAATTAACATACTTTCACTCCAACCAACAGAAGCTTGGTTTTTCTTCATTAATATTCTAGGTTCTAACATTAAACATTATACTACAAGAAATCCTTCTCCTACTGCACTTTGCAAAAAATTAGATGTACTGCATATGAAGCTAAAAAGCACACCTACCACACTCAAATTCAATAAATACCATAATCATGCTAAAGCAGGAGTTCAAACAGACACAACTCACACTAGCTAATTATCTCTCTATTAAAAAAGCCAAAATTTTTTTAAAAAACATCCATGACTGGTCAAGGGCATATATCAAATGGGCATTAGGCTATAACTCTAATATAATGACACCCTCATTCATATTAATAGTTGATAAAATGGTTACCAGAATAAATATGCTTCCACCAATTAAACAATATTTTAAAACTAAATTCCAAAAGCTACCTATGCCAACTCTCTCTCCACTTCATTTTGGTATATCACAAACTAACCTTAATATAACTAAAGAAGACATTACAAATAAATTAAAAACAACTTCAAACAACTCACATCCAGGGACACATGCCATCCCAAAATTCTTGCTTGAACACCTTAGCCACTTTACTATTCCTATAATCCACAATATGCTACATTACTTGTCAAATCAAATCCATACTATAGAACTTCTCTATCCTGTTTCACTAGTGCCTTTTCTAAAAAAAAACCTTTACTACCCTCACCTCTCAATAATCTTAGACCTATATCTATGTCCCCACTCATCATTAAAATAATAGAATCTATTATTAAAGATAAGATCCAACCTCTTATATTACCTACTCTATCTAAATTCCAATTTGCCAAAAAAGGCTCATCCATCCCTGAGGCTCATGTCTTATTTAGGGCATTAACTGATGACATTTGCCACCACAGAAGAGCTGCACCTATTGCAGTACAATTAGATATTGAAGCTGCCTTTGATTCTGTGCCTATTGAGAAACTCTTAGAAGTGCTTGGTAGTCATGGAATCCCAACTCCAATTATGTATATTTTAGCTAACCTCTTTATAAATAGAAACATACACATCACCTTAAATGGAAAAATGTCATCAGATTTCACTCCACATAATTCAATTCCTCAAGGTTCGGCCCTTAGTGCCCTCCTATTCATCACTTACATTAATCCCCTCTTACTTCAAATTGAAGCTGAACTACCGGGAATACACACAACTTTTTTAAACCATACAATTAAACATATTTCATTCATGGATGACATAACTGTCTTTCTCCCTTCCCAAAAATTGTTGCCTAAACTACATAATATATTGGAAAAATCCACAAAAGATTATACTAAAATTCAATCCCGAAAAAATGGCCACCTGGTCCATACTTACTGGCACTCCAATTAAAACAAAAGTTGATACCCACCCTCATAACTTTCTGGGAATACCCTTCCATCAATCAGTAAATATAATGAGAATAAATATACAAAATCAATAATCATTTCTATACAAAAAATTATAAATTCTCTAACTAAAGCTTATCTTTCAATACACAGCAAGATATCTTTAATTAACATGCTAATCTATCCAAAAATTAATTTCTATTCACCCACCATTAAATTCACTATCTCTTTCATAAAAAAAATCAATTCTCTATGTACTAAGTTGATCTGGAATCAGAAGACAATTTCTATTAGCATTAATAACCTCCAAAAGCACTCAAAATTTAATGGCTTATCTTTGCATTCAATAAATACCTTTTATTATCAAAAATCCTATAATACATTATTTAAAATCTGCACTAACTTTCAGAATTTTCAGGTTTTTATTCCAATATCTCCTACTGGCACACCTCCACCTATCAACAATAAGTTCATTAATAACCTAATTCAACACATATTTCAATACAAGTTACCTGATAATATGTTTACAGCAAAAATAAAGTACTGGGATGCATATCAAAATATGACTAACCTAGATCTACTGCAAATACCAGATAGTACACTTAAATTAACAAACAAATCTCTAATACAAAAGTTTAAATTTTGGTATTTAGAACCTAAATACATAGACTTCCTCATCAAAATTAGCATGGATGCTTTACCAACAAGTGAGTTTCTTTCCAATAGGAGGAAATATATTAACATTCAACCTACCTGCCCCTTATGTGGTAAGGATGATGAAACAATGCAACATTTTTTATACCACTGTAATGCCTTTCATATACATAGACAACTGATATCCACACTCATTCATAATTCTAAGCCAATATGACAACTTAATAGAAAATATTCAAAAGGGAATCTTTCCCAATATAAGGCTTTCCATCTTTATCATTTTTACTCTCTGGTTCTTAAGGTGATTTGTTTTAACCCAACATCAAGAAAATTTAAATCTCTTTTTGAAAATAAAATGGTAAAAATTAAAACTAGAGATCATTCTTTGGCCCCAGCAGATATAGTCAATGCCACTTGGAGCCTCATAAAATTATCTGCACAACCATAGTTCCTAAACTAAATCAGCAATGGACTCGTATAAAACACTATCACAACCATCAATAGATAGCTTACTCATTAATTTTCACACTCCAATTTTTGTTCTTTTTTTCTTTATGTCTCATGTAACATTTGTTAGCTCTTTTTTTAAATTATGTAACATTTTTAACATGTAATCAAAAAATAGACCTAATAAAAACCTTTTAAAACTAGTAGTAGTAGTAGTAGTAGTACTAGTAGTAGTAGTAGTACTAGTAGTAGTAGTAGTAGTAGTAGTAGTAGTAGTAGTAGTAGTAGTAGTAGTAGCAGCAGTAGCAGTAGTAGTAGTAGTAGTAGTAGTAATAGTAGTAGCAGTAGTAGTATTAGAAGTAGTAGTAGTAGTTATAGTAGTAGCAGTAGTAATGATAATAATCCATGAAGGCATCAAAATACATTTACAAATACATGGGACATTATAAGACAAAGAGATAAAAGAAGTTACAGAAAATAATATTTATATTGCCCCTTGAACACTATTGTGGTAATTTTTTCATATGTACTAAGAAATATTACAATTCATGCCTTGTTAAAAAAACAGTAGAGCAATAGAATTTATCTTAATAATCACAATAATAACAGTAAGGACTTGAATGAATATAAATATACAGATTTTGACAGCCACATGTATACATTATTGTTTTTTTTTTAGTTGTTATGATTGCCGACTTTATATATACCAATAAACGTGAACAAATTCACAATGTGCATGCATAGTTTAATAATAATAATAATAATAATAATAATAATAATAATAATAATAATAATAATAATAATAATAATAATAATAATAATAATAATAATAATAATAATAATAATAATAATAATAATAATAATAATAATAATAATAATAATAATAATAATAATAATAATAATAATAATAATAATAATAATCAGTGCTACCAAAAAATCACCAAAAGGTAATAAAAAGTATAAAATCTTGAATAGAACATAATTCATCAAGAAATAAGAAAGAAAAAACTACACAAAGAAATTTTTCCATCAAAAAGATTTTTTTTTTTTTTTTACTTTTATTATATAAAACTAAGTTAGTACAAAAGTAAACATGGCATCAGGAGAAAAAAAAAGTATATTAGATAACTCAAGAGATAGCAGAAATTCTGACAATGCAGGGAATGGTAAAACGTATGCAAATGTTATAAACACAAATTATCTATCGTTTAACAAAAATACATAAAAACCACTTAATCTCAGCTGATCAGCCTCAAGAGAAAACAGAGCAGCAAACAGATCTGGGACCTACCATGAAAGATAAGGCAATGCGATTAGACCCATCACAAAGTAATGCTAAGCAGACAACAAATAAGTTTGAAAATCTGAATAAAAAACAACTAAATATAGAAAATAATAGATACACAGATATCAATAAGATAAAGGAAATTGATACAGAAACAATAAAAGGCAAAAAGAAGAAAAAAACACAAGCATCTAATAATACAAATATATCAAACAAAGAACACCAAATGATGGTGCAGGAATCTGATCAACCAAACACCCAAAACTAGATAATAAGCATAAACTCACAAATTGATGAGCAGGCACCAAACAAGGTCTGTAGTAAATCTTCAGAATAAGCAGAGAGACTCAAAGGTTAGATAAAAAAAAAAGAAACATCAATGAATAAAACACAGTTATGCAATAATACCAAAATAAATAACAATGATTGGAATACACCACAAACATCAAGAAAAACAAACAAGGCCAGCACACAAATCATGGAAGAAATAATCACAGATATACTACCAAATTGGCAGAAATAGAGCAAAAAAAGCCAGGTTGGTTCCCAAACAAGAATAGACATATAAAAAAGTAAAAACTGAAGAAATAGATAATGATCAAGCTAACTCACTTTGTCAATCAGGTGAATTTTCTGATGAAGAAATCGAACTGGACTATGTAGATGCATCTGGGATGCTACTAATCAACAACAGAAATTAAAATAACAACACACTCATGCAGAATCATAGTGATAAAAAAATAGTGACATTTAATGTGAGAGGTTTAAATGTGATCTCCAAATTGTACAAAATTAAAAATTGGATCAAAGAGACAAGGCAACATAAAGCTGCTACAAACCAATATTTATGTGGCATCAAAATAGATTTCAGCAGATAACTAAATGCTGAGGGATTTGTGTATGCTCCAAGGATACCATATCATCCATGGCAGACATGTACTGGTTTAGCAATTACCAATACCTGCCTATTCATAACTTTCAAAATAACTCATATAGCTTCATACTTACTAAGTGTTACTTTTTATCAAAAATCATCACAATCAATATAGTCTTCATCCACATGTCAATGCAAAACACAAAAATTTAAACAATAATATCAACCATAAATTCAAGGCTAGCAACCATAGGAGACCCAAAAATTCTAGTCAGTGACTGTAATGCATCATACCAGGAATTTACACATAAATAGATACACAAGATAACAATTCTACTTATGAGTGTCCAAGCCTTCCTGCCAGGAGATGCAATATCATTTTTCAATGGCAGGTTTACATCACTAATGGTTCTATGTTTTTATTTGCTGATATTGCATCTTTTCATCAACATTAAACTGACACAACAAGTTTTTGGGGTCATTTCAGCCAATTAATCACAATTAGCCTGAATAATATACAGATGACCACATTTCCGCCTACAAGAACAATCAGAATCTTACTACCTGAAACCATGACTAAATTTCTGTTTTTGGAATTCTATATAATGTTAATCAAAATACAATCAATGAATGTATACACTATACAACAGTATCTAGCTTACACAAACATTCTATCATTTAACATTAAACAACCACCATCCAAAATATTAGAATATTCTGAACAACTTCATAAAAAACTAACTGTAATCATGCCAATACAAAAGTATATATATATTGTGCCAATTACATACGGAAGTCGCACATGTATATATTTATTAAGAATAATAATAAAAATAGTTAAAGAGTCAAAGTGAAACAAACAAAGAAATTAAAATAAATAGGTCATCCATGGTTTTTTTTTAAAAAATAAAGGGAAAAAATATATATACACTCGTGAAAGGGTTAATAATTTGTTGAAAACTAGTTAAAAGGCTGTAAAGACTTTGATTTTTTTTTAAAAAAAGAAAAAAATATAAATGAAAGGTAATAATGAATAAAGATTGAAAGACAAAAAAGAAGGGGAAGGGGGTGTATAACAAAATATATCTCTTTTTCTCTTCAAAATCACTTATTTGAAGAAAAAAAAGGTTAGTAAAAGTTATTAGAAAACGTATAAGCAAATAAAAAGATATTAGAAAATTACTATATTTAAAACATTGTAAAAAAAAAAGTAAGTTTAAATGTAAATTTTAGTAAATGTGAAACTTGTACAAAATTTCCATCATAAATCTGTATAAGATAAAAAATAAATGTGGGAAGAGACATTTTTTAATTAGTGGCATTCCAGTAAACAATAGTCAGCAAATCTATAAATAAGGCAGATCGAGATTATTAATCAGTTGATTTTGGATTTTTCTGTTATCACATTTGTCTAAAGAACTAAAGCATGGAGATGAGCATTTCTGAGCAATATTAGCAGGCATATGTTTGTTAATATGCATGGCTAGTGAACCTAAATGGGTGTTTGCTCAGTTTTTACTCATCTGAATTCGAACTCACCCATGAAAGAATATCTGCTGCCTTGCCTGCTAAAATAGATTGCTGTTATTAACCATGCTATGTCTAAAGAAAGGAATGAATGCTGCTAAGAAACATAAAGCCAGAAAGAATGAGACTAAACTCACTGCAATGGACCTAGGTAAACATTTTTCTATCAAACATGCTTGTATTGATTTATTTCATATCTAAAAAAAATAGACTAGTTTAAAATTGTGCAATATTTAAAGAGAAAAGGAAAAGAAAGAATTATTACTAGAGAAATGCTTTATGCTGGACTTTTGCTAATTAGTTATTCTGTAATATAATTATATAATTTTAATACTTATAAATTTTTTTATTATTTTAGATATTTTAATACATTATGCCATTTAACTTGATAATTTTCTTTTTTAATTGAACATTATTATTGCTAAAATAGTTGTCTTGCTTACTTGTTTTTTTCACCAAGCGAATGAATAACAGTAGCAAATTAAATCTAGATCATTAAAAAGTATGTGGTTAACTTTAGATTTAAATAAATAAAGAACAGATAAATAAAAAAAATTTTCTAATGAGAAGAAAAGTGGAATAAACAAAGAAGGAGAAAGGGGAGAGGGGATATATACTCTTATATTCTTCTGTTACCATGATAATATTTGGAAAAAAATTATAAATATTTCAAGAGCTGGATGCCTAATAAAGCATTTCATAAGAATACTTTTGTCTAGCAGCCAAAGAGGCGTCTGACCAGGAAATATAACATTGGAATAATATGTGCATATTTTTTCCAGTTCGGTCAGGAATATATATTTAAAAACTACTTAGGTTTATATTTGCTTCTTGTTTGAGGTAACAGTACAGATTAAACAATTAAATATAATGAAAACTGTTACTATATATATATATATATATATATATATATATATATATATATATATATATATATATATATATATATATATTAACAAATTGCAAACAAACCAAGAAACCCAATATGCCAATCAAAGACAATCAAAGAAGAAATATTCATTCAAATATAAAAAATATGAGAAACTCAAGCCACCCTGGGGCATTTGGAAGCCCATTATTTGTGCTCAAGCATTTAGAACAATTTAAAGCAAATTACTTTAGTAATCTATTCAACTATCTGACCCAAGAGATACATGCAAGAGGTTTACCCATTGGGGTAGTTCCATACAACAAAAAGAAAAGTATTCCCACTCTAGATGAAATATGGCCAATCTCAATGGGCTTCTACCATCAAAAATTCTAGAAAAGGTAATAAAACATGATAGAGCCATACATACAACCCATCATCTCCAAAACACAATTTGAGACAAAAGATGTGTCAATGGTACAGGCAGCTTTCCTATTTAAAGCTATAATGATATGTGTTAGAGAGAAAAAGAAATATAGGTCAGTGGTGGTGAAAATAAATATAAACTCAGCATTTGACTCAGTAGAAATCCCAGTCCTATTGCAGATGCTTAAACAGACCAAAATTCCTAGGAGACTACTATATATAATAGCAAATCTTTTATTGAACTGTGAAATACGTATAACAATTGCTGGGAGAAATTCACCACCTTTTGTTCTAACTCAATTGCTATCACAAGAGTCACCACTTAGTGCATTATTTGCCTTTTACATTAACCCTCCCCTTAAGAATATCAATCAAACATTTGAGGGTATCAACATATCTTCAACAGCACAACAAGTGACATCCCTGGCTTACATGGATAATATCATAGTCTTCATGGTTTCCAAAAAACAAATACCTAAGCTACAAAGATAATCGATAATTATTTAATAAAATATGGGCTTAAAATTAATACAACAAAATATCTACCTGGTACATATATATAGGAATGCAGTGCAAACCCATATAGAAACAAAAGCCAAGCCCATTTCTGGGGTTTCCATTTTATATGGGAGCCAAGGGATTGAGATTGCATACAGAACAAACTGAAAGAATAAATGGAAAAATTACAATATTTCTAGGCAAAGCATACCTGTCAATACATTCAAAACCCAATTGATTAATAGGTTAATTTCAACTAAGATAGCATATTATGTGCCAATATTTTTTTTTCCAAAGCATTTAAATCCAGGATAAACTCAATGTGCAATCAACTTATTCAGACCTGGAAAACAATGGCCATTTTCATAAAAAAACGGAAACCAACAGTCATAGATGGACTGGGACTACACGATATCACTATCTTTCACATAAAAAAACTTAAAAATATAATAACCACAACAATCAATCAATTTTATAAAATGAAACATCTATTACAAATAACTGCCACAGACAGGTCACCACCCAAGGGTTCATATATTGAGCTAATGATATATCAATGTCAAATAGAAAATAAAACCACATATTAATACATAAAGAAATACAATACACAAACAACAATGAAGAGAATAACACAATACCAATAATAGGAATAAGCAACAAAAATGATAAAAGAATATAAAAAATGACAATTGAAACCAAAATCATTTGATTTTGTCCTGAAAATGAACTTTGATGCATTACCAAGTACCATTTTTTATTCCATAGAAGGATATACATATCTATTGATCCTTTCTGTGGATTATGTCACCAAACAAAAGATACATGGAAGCACATAATGTTGCACTGTAGAGGATTAAATCAAATAAGAGACATAATGTGTAACATATACAGGAAAAGCAATACCAGGATAGAATAATTAGTGGATTCTTATAAGGGCAAATTAATACCCACCATCAGAGCAGCAATATTTCTATTGTATATTTGCTGGTGCACTAGATGCAAATTTTTCATTGGCTGAAACACTAGATGATACTCTTCAGTCTTTCAAAACAAGCTAATGCAGATGCAAAATAGGGACAAATTGATCACATATCTAGACATATATGCAGCCACTTGGTCCTTGATCATGCAAAGATCAATGCTATAACAAAGTTTCAAGATTACAAAAAATTAAAAACAATGAATTTTCATTGTATTGTAAATATACAAATAAACTAATGTACAATCTGTAAATTTATTTGTTCAGTGTACTTTTCTGATGATGTCATTGGTGTCAGAGCTAACAAGCCACATTATCAATTGAGAAACAGTTGTAAAGAACATATGTAATCTATTTGGCCAATAAAGAATATTATTGAAATCCAATAATAATAATAATAATAATAATAATAATAATAATAATAATAATAATAATAATAATAATAATAATAATAATAATAATAATAATAATAATAATAATAATAATAATAATAATAATAATAATAATAATAATAATAATAATAATAATAATAATAATAATAATAATAATAATAATAATAATAATAATAATAATAATAATAATAATAATAATAATAATAATAATAATAATAATAATAATAATAATAATAATAATAATAATAATAATAATAATAATAATAATAATAATAATAATAATAATAATAATAATAATAATAATAATAAATTTTAGTCATAAATAAACAGCTCAAAAGAGGCCACAAATATTTACAAAGTAGTACATGTCTGTATTATACAAATGCATAGATATGTTTAAAATTACTATTTATATTAATATTATTAATATAAGATTTATTTTATTTTATTTCTGAATTGTATATAGTATAAAGAAAAAATATCATTATCTGAAAACTTTTTATTATATTCCATTTGCAATCTATGGAATGGTGAGTTAATGAAATGTCTCAACATAGGTAAATAAAAAAACTATTCATGACATCTAGAGTTATAAGTTGGAATCCTAATTGAAATTCTTGTAATTGCATATTCTACAGATACAGTTCCATGCACTAATTTGAATAAAAAGACATTTCTGCTAACAGTTTTTTATTGTACATATGTTTATCTTCTTAGTATACACTTTATTTTCATAATTATATTTAAAATTATTGTATTGTATTTTTTGCAATTTCTTTATTTTTGATTGATTGCATGGATTCCAAACCATAGGACCATAAGGAAAAACAGGAACAATTAATGTATCAATTAATAACTGAAATATTTTTAATTTAAATTGAATATTTGATCTCATAATCATGCCCTTAATTTTAAGAGCCTTATTAATCACTGTTTGATAATCATCATTAAATGTGTAACAACTTGTGAAAGTAATTTCCAGATCTTAATGCTTAAAAGTTACGTCAATTTTGTTTCATTAACACAATATTGACCATTACTAATTGTTGTTGTTTTTTTTGTATAAGATACCACATTGTATTTTTTAATATTTATTTGCATATTATTGACAGAATATCCATTACAAAAAAAGCATTAATATAATTTTGCATTACTTAATGATCATTTATATATTAAATCTCCAAAGAGATTTTAATACCATCTACATAATGTATTGCATTTTGTCCAGCTATGATAAAAACAAAATAAAAAGTATAAAAATGGCAAAAAAAATAGGATTTAAAATACTTTCTTGGGTTATTCCACACTGATAAGTATCAATAAAAGAAGATTCTCTATTAATATACATATAATTCATTGTCTTAATAAGAAAGGCCTTTTAAAAAATCGATTCAAACCTGGTTAAACCAAAGGATTTAACCCAAGGCCAAACTGTCGATAGATAACATATGGAGACGGCACATGACTATGTGCCAAGAAACTAGCTCAATGAATGATGATGATTTGAGACCCCTGATCTGACTCTACTAATGACTATGGATATTTATAAATAAATTAATATATGTATGTTCGGGTTGCCAATACAGACAGCGAGCATTAATATTAAAATAGTTATTGAATAATAAAGAAAGTTAAAACCAAATGTTTTATATAAAATGTTTAATAATAATAAATATTTTTGTTCAAATTGTTTATGATTAATATTATATATATATATATTACCTCTAATCTTTAAGAGCGGGAGTTACAATTTACAATAAGTAATGGCAGTCGTTCTCATATGCCAATAATGACTAAGCATTTATGTGAGAAATATATATATATACATCTATGCCCCGACAAGTAAACAAAGGTAAATAAAGATATTTGGCTTGGAAAGAGTTTATGATTCTAATTTTAAAAGAAAAGAATGTGATATTCATTTCCACATATCCGTAAATCAACTCACGAAAATCATGATAAATCGATCATTAATATTAGGTGTAATTAGCTGCAGATTATAGATTTTGGGTTGATGTTTTAGACTTTTATTAGTGTGTGAAAGGTAACATTTAATTATATAACCTATGTTTGGTGCAGTGACATACCTATTAAATCATAATAAAGGATAATATCTATCAACCTGCATGGACTATTATCCCATTAATACAAAATATAATGTTTATGAGTTTTTCAAATACATATGTTCAAACTCAAAATGTGTAAAAATCATAATTACAGTTTTCGTCTTTTCTAAGAACAATTAGATAAGAATTCAAATAATTTATTATTGAAAAAAGATTTTATAAAATAAGTGTCAAATATGCAATGTTTACAATCATTAATAACTAAGAAAAGTTGTTGGGAAAATCAATTTAATGATATATACGTTTTTATGTTGTTATTTTTTACACATGTAATAACTATGCCAAGTCTGAAAGATCATTTAACAAGTTAAACAAAATTAAACGATTTGGAAATAAATTCAATTGAACAAACAATACTACGTAATGAGTTTAAGAAGGTATACAATACAGCTCCTAAATGGATTAATGATTTTGCAAATTAGGAAGTCATTTCTTTATATGAACTATTCAAATGAATAAAACAAAAATGGACCAATTTGAAATTTAGAGGTGATATATGGTATTTGAGACTTTGCCTCTATTTTTGTAACTAAATTAAAGCATATTGTAAATATTTTTAAGACTACATATTCTGTTCGATTTGTTGATAAAATCAAATGTGGCGCCTTTTTTTGTTTACATATTTGGTGAATATTTTTTTACAACTGGCATTAAATATCTTTTTCTTACAAAATATTTAACATATTTTGTACTTTTATTTAGTATCCATTTTTTCTATGCATATTTTACATATTTATTATCATTAAATTCAAAATTTATATTCAAGTTACTTTTAAAAAAATCTAAGCTTACCGTAAAACTCTGAAGATTAATCGTTATCCACAGACTGTAATCAGTGTTATATATATATATATATTAAAAATATACATGAAGAAGGTTCATTGTACAAATTGGCATTTACACTTGAAAAGTATTTTTGGAATTTATAAATTTATAAGTTGCTTAATAAGTTCTTGTTTTTTTTTTTTTAACTGAATTTGATTATTGAAAAATTTCAATTGACATTTTCTAAAAGAAATAAATCTTAATTAATAGACAGTTATATGTTTATTTTAAAAGTTATATAAATTATAGTTTTAGAAATGCTTAGTAAATGATTTTTCGGAAAGCAATTGAATTAATCAGCAAGCAAAATAAAATATTAAGTTTATTTTATTTTGCTTTACTATCTATTGTGCTTTTAGAAGAAAATTATAAAATAAATTCATAATTCATACCCTCATTTATTTATTATTTTTATATTTTAAAATGTTGTATATAAACATATAATTATATCATATGTAGCAAAACAGAGTCTTAATTCAGGAGCTAAATCTGGAAAAATATTTGTCAAAGCAATATTACTTATATGTTGAAAGTGGTAAACAACTTTCTAATCCTGTCTAAATTGCTGCATTGATTTAATGCATGCTATTTCAAACAGTGGAGTAAAATTGAAATCAACAGAGACGATTTTATAAATTTGTACAAATTGGCTTCATTGAATGTTTCAAAGAAGAAATTAATAATTAATTATTTAAAACATTGAAAATAAACTCATATAAATTATGTATTATTATGGACTAGTTAGTTGTTCCCAGGTTTTAAAATAATTAATTATCAATTCTGTGTTGAAAATGTTTAATTATTGTCATCTTGCATGAATTTTTAATAAATCATTGGGTAATTTGCATTTCATCTTCCATAAATTGTCTTAGTATCTACTGTGATCTAAAAAGAACTTAAGCATTGATGAAAAGTGGTAATGTTGAATTGATAGTTGGTAACATTTTGCTGGATATTCATGGCAGTAACTTACTTTCTTATATAATTATATATTATATCCAGTTTAGCTCTGAACACTTTTCTGTTTAATCTAAATATTTTCAGACTGCAGTCTAAGAAAAATTACTTAAATACTAATTTTAATAGTTACAATGCTTGATAGATTAATAAATATAAATTCATTGAACACAGTCAACACTTAAATCCCACCAATATCAATAACAATGAATAATCTCAATCTGTTGTCAAGAAACATTGTTTGACAATAGTTTGAGATTGTTCATTGATATTAGACTGGATTGTGTCTGAATTCAAGGAATATATATATATATATATATATTATATATATAATATATTATTTGTGATATATATATATATATATATATATATATATATCACAAATAATCTCTTAACAAGCATTGTACAATAACCCCTATACAAGATCGGTTTCTGCTACTGGTCTAGGGTGGGGATATTTTGAAAAGCTTGTTAAAAGCTTATTTACAAGCTCTATATATAACATTTGTAATACGAGTTTATTAAATTAAGTCACGTGATATATAACTTGATTTCATTGTGATTATTGTACAATATATGATGAGATAATATCCATTAAATAAAGAAACAAGTTTTTATCATCATAGCTCTTTTGTTGAGGGTCATTAAAGCAAAATGGGTTTTATATATATATATATATATATATATATATATATAATAAATATATAGTGCAATATATATATATATATATATATATATATATATATATATATATGATTAAATTGCACTGTATCAGTAACAGCTGGTTGCATCTAAGTAAAAAAATGAAATAATGTGGAATTTTTAATTTTTTTTTCATTAATAGTCTAAAGCTCTGTTTAAAAAGCACTTGCAGGTATTATTTGAAAGTTTTGAGATATTTAATATTTTTCTTTTGTTATAATTTAATGATAGAATAGAGGTGGCTTGTCACAGAAATTGTTAGTGTGTAGTTGAAGTTGATTCAAGTTGGTCTTATTTGTCTGTAAGACAGTGTCAATATTTGTTTTGCTGATTTTCTGGTTTATTTCCTCTTTAATACTTCAGTCCATAGTGTAATTTAGTGCAATATATGTGGTCCATAGTCATGTAAACTTATATTTTGGACAAATTGTTTTAGTACCTGTAGTATAGCATGTGGATGTGCATGCATGCTTGTGCCTTTTTTCAACTTAATTTTTCATTTATGTACTTCATTAAACTACCAAATGTCATGTGTCACAGTATAATATTTAATTTCATAGTCAATAGCTTGGATAACCAGTTTAAACACCATTTTAAATGAATTGATAGATCAATGGATCAGTGAATTGTCAAATAGACAAATACACTGTCAAATATTTTATTTGTTAAAATAATTATTTTTTATTATTTTGTTACTTTGGAAATGCAGAATGTTTTATTATTGATTTAATTTAATTAATGTTTTTTTAAAGATAAATTGATTTTTCTTTCTTTTTTTTTCAAAACAGCAAAGCTTATTGTGTATTTGCAACTAATTATCTCAGTGCAATAGGAAGAGTAACCTTTGTTTTTAGATTTGAACTTTTGGGTGACCTTGGATTGGTGTAAGAAATAGATGGTTAAGGTATAATCTGATATAAAAGGGGGATACTTTTATAAAAAAAGTTAGCTTTTTTATTACAACAATTCTTTCTTCAAAAAGAATTTTCATTACTACAATTTTCTCTCTACAAACTGGTTTGTCCATAATTCAAACTCAATGTACAAACTTTTATTAATATTCTGGATGAAAATAGTTAAGAAATTCTTCTTGGAAAGTGAAAACTAAGATGCATACCTAAACAACTTTAAAAACAAGGCACATCTTCTCTGTACTTCCAATTGACTAATTTACATTTAAAATCATCATTTGGGATGCATATGTGTGTCTATATTATAAATCTGCTTTGCCTAAATTTAATCTCTAATATTAAAGAAATAATTGGAATGTGTGAATTTTCTATTATTCTGGAAAATCTATGCTGCACTTTTTTATAAATATTTCAAAGACTCTGTAATAATAATTTCTACTAGCTATAGAGAAGTAAAGTTTAAATGAAATGATGTATGCGGATAACTTATTATAACATGCTTTATTATTATTATTATTATCAACAAAAATATACCTAACCATTTGCATCTCTAGAATTAAGAAACAGAATATGTGACATATATAATTAATGAATTATTAACTTATCTCTAAACATGCTTATAACTGATGGAGTGAAAGAGCATGAACCTAAATGTGAACATTTTTCGTTTTATTGTTTTCCTCATTTGCATTTGATTTTTTTAATTAAAGTATACTATCAATAAACTTATGTAGACTTAAGTGGATATTATGAATTAATCAGCTATGTGCCTGATAGTTGACTGTTGATAATTTAGAGCAAGTGCCTTAATGAATGTAATGAATATTAAACTTTAAATTATTATGGAACATAAGCAGTAATAAATATTTATTTGCCATTATTAAATGTTTCACATGTGACATTGCCAGAAGTTTCATTAGCTATTGCTAAGAACTTTTGAAATGTTCTTCAATTGGATTCAATTCATATTATTTATCCTGCAGGAAATTGTTATATGTTTACTAATATCTATTGTTATACAACTATCATCATCATTTTTGTACATGACCAAAATGTGTTATCTATGGACTGTGTAAATGAACTCTTATGTTCCAGCTAAAAATAAGATTTAATGATTATTATTATTTTTGATAGCATTTGATAAATAGGTAGACCAATTACTTGTCTTATATATTTTTCTTATTATTATTTAATTACTATATCTCTCTTCAAGAACATCTCAGAAGAGTATAATATGGAGAAATATTGTACCAGGTAAGTAGTTATTATTTTAACATAGCTTTTATCATGTACACATATTTCTGTAGGCATATGTTGGCAATAGAAATAACCGTTTACTATTGGGAAACTAACACCTAATTTTAAAAAGGGGTAAATGCATAAAAAATATTATTTTATCTTTGCATTTTTAAAAATTATGAAGTCCACGATAACCATTTCTTAATAATTATTTGGCTTCAAATCGAAAAGATTTGTAATTTGTCAAAAATCAAATTTTTATTTCAATTTATCAGTTAATATTATAAGTACATAAAAACATTGTTTTACCTTTGCTTTACTAGAATGATGATGTTTATTTAGCAGTAACTATTATATTTCAAATCTAAGATATTATAATTCATCAGAAATGAGAGATTCATGTTTTATAGCTTATTATTCAATGTCATTACAGTATTTATTTATTGAATGTGATTTGAAATTATTTTATGCATTATTATGCATGTATACATGTCCGTTATCTAAACCATTTATATAATTGTTGAATTAAAAGTGGAATTACTTACTTTCCCATCAGTTTTGGATGGTGTGATGTATCAAAAGAAGTGGATGAAATAGTGATTTGTTTAAGAGTGAATTTATTTTTTGTATGCTTCGATGGAAATGTATTTTGCGGCTATAAAGGACGAAAACATTTAGGATAATATATTGTGTTATATGGATTGAGAGAACACTGCCTCAGTTTATTGAAATATTTGTCATGAGTGGATTATATTTTTCAAAGTAAGTCGTTGCATATGATGATGATTATACAATGTGAAATAAAATAGTATATTTTCCTTGTTTTCGGTGATGTGACAAAGTCCACACCAGAATTTAAGCCTCTAAATTAGGCTAGGGAGTCACTATGTTTTGTTATTTAAATGATTAGCATTAAAAGTCTTTTTGTAACTCATGTATCCATGTAGAATGTCTTCCATCATTTATTCATAGCCAAGTGTAATGTAGTTTGACAATAAAAAAGAAAATAAAGGTAAAGTTGATATCATTCACAGATTATCTAAAGTAGAATTAGTGTTAAATCTTGGTTGGCCAAAGCATCATCTGTATTATGGTATTGTATCTCAATTTCATAAGTAAACTGATTGAATATTATTAATTATTTTATAACAGGTAGCACAATTCAGACACATGCATAAAATACTATTAATTCATAAAATACTATTAATTTGAAAGGTATGGAGTAAATCTATCACTGATTTGTAATTCTTAAATCAATATTTTAAATCATATCATACTAATTATTTTAAGTTTTATGTCATCAATACTCAGAATGTTTAATCCTCATTTTGCATGAACAAGCAAAAAGAGAGAACGTGTAGCTAATTAATATAATTATTTAATTGATTTATGAAAAATAGCTTGACCTCTTGATGTTTAACTACCGAATGTTGATTTAATTAGCAGAATGTTGGAGTTAGCTAATAGCATATGTGTACTTTACGTAAAAATACCAAGAAGTTTAGTTTCATATTTTACTATTTTAGTGCTAGTGTTTATAAATGTTTCTTTTTCATAAGCATATCAAAATTGACTGATAGCTTGCGTATATTTGAAGAAAAAATACAAAAAAATTAATTTCATATTTCATTATCTTAGTGCAGTTTTAATAACATTTGTTTTCAAAAGCTTATCAGAATTGGCTGAGAGATGGTATATGTTGGAATAAAATAGCAGAAAGTTTATTTTAATGTTATTTATTCTCATGGAGACAATTCAATCATTGAAATTGGAACTATCCAAAATGCGTATATGTGCAAATTAGAAGTGCAAAATGTTTATTTATTTATATATTGTAATAAATGCTTTATTTATTTAAAAACTTTGTTCGGAGTTATTCTTGGGCATGCATTTGTGTTCTATGTTTCCACACATCCACACACACTTACATATCCAATATGATATGACTGCACTCTTCCACAACTTAATGATGAACATGTTCAAATCTGATGGTGTTTTTTTTTTATCCAAACACTATATGAAATGCTTGATTACTTGATGATTCTCTGGAAGTTTTATTACTCAGTTATTATTTAGATGATGGATGAATATCAAAATGCACCCTATTTCTTTCATTGTCTAACTACTATTATTTTATTAGAATAATGCTTAATTTGGGTCATTACTTTTTATGATGGGAATTAGTAGTAGTTGCAAAGTATAGATGTAAAATTAAGCCACTGTGATAAATTGATTCCCTGTGATATTCCCTTATTATTTTAGATTAGACATTAATTTAGTTATTTATTTTAAATTACTGTATAATAAAAGCTAAGTAGTGCTATATTTTATTTCGTATTTAATTTTAACTTAAAATACAGTAGAGTTAATCAGTACTACATCTTTATTTTATTAATTTAATTCTATTCTACAGTATAGGTTGTTTGGTGCATTTAGATAATGGGAGGAGTTGAGGTTAAACTATAATTTGTAAACTTAATTAATAGAACTTTACCAATTTCAATTATTTATTTATTTTAAAACTTAATAGATGTTTCACTCCTAGTAATTCATAATGTTTCCTCCTATGCTTATTATGCATTTTACACCTTATAGGTCTATGTAGCCCCCACCGAGATAAGCTATGATAGGACAGCATTATAAGAGACTCATTAATCATTTAAAGCAAGATCAGACTAGTAGTTTATTCTATTATCAATAGAATTGGTGCCCCAGGTATTTTGTTTTTAGGAAAGATAAGAGGTAGGATAGGTGTTGGGGGAGGATTATATATATATATATATATATTCTAACCTCCCCCCGCGCGTTCTATCCCCAAAATTATTGTTTATTACTAATATTACGGGTTCTAGCTCAGTTAACAAATAAATAAAAGAAATATTCAGCATTAATTAAAATGATTACTAGCTCTAATTTTTAAAATACAAATATGGTTCAATTTTTAAAATGAATTAACAAATATTTACTATTTTCATGAGACATGGAGTGACAATACGGGGAACGAGATAGACTACATTGAGCCATTATCCACACGATACTACCTCAATGGCATAAGAACACTATTGCCCCTTTTTACTATACCAAATAACTAACTCATAGTATTCTTACGACTTTCTAAGCTCTATTCACTACGATTAAAATAATAATCATATCTTAATCTTCTTTATAACAATAATCTATCTTAATTAAATAAAATGAAGTAAAATAAAATAAAATCTCAGGTTCATAAATTGTATTCTAAGGTTCATAAATTGTATTCTAACTGATTTAAAATTACGGTAGTAAAATATGAAAAGGGAATTTTATGTCATAATCTACTACACAACAACTAACAATAATAAAATAATAATAACAATAATAATAATATATATAATCTTATTTCTTCCTAAATGAAATAAATAAATACGTCCGTGGTAGTATTTTAATAATCTGACAACAGAATACGTGTGGCAACATTAGCCTATAATTTAATGTAATATTGTGGCAACCGACTTATGACCAATAAATAATATAAAATTATGATCTTTTAATTTTAACATACCAATAAATTCTCAAAATTATTATAACACTTTTATGTTTACCTTTTGTGCATAACTTATGTGTCTGTTTCAATTATAAATGTATCGTGATTTCATGCATCCATGTGGAGAAATAACAACTCGGACACAAAAACTTTAGAACAAATTTTAAAACAAAGTTTATTAACAACATAAATAAATTAACACTATTTTTACACTATATACATTGGATATCCCTTACTCTCATATCTTAACTTAGTTTATTAGTTTATAAAATGAAATCAAAATATTATTTACTTTTCCTAGTTAAATCTTTTTTTTTTTTAACACTTAAGAAAATACAGTATTATTACTTGATTTATTATTATGGTTAGCTTATTACAAAATGCATTTCTTATATGATTATCACAAACACTTTGCATCCCTAATATTATTAAAATTATATTTTTTACAAAATTTACATTCATAGTAAAATTCTACAAAATAACAAATTTTAGTTTTATATTGGTTGTATGAAATCTTACAAAGTCAAAACATTGTTCTACATTCGGTATTAGGTTTTTATTGTTTATTATCCGATGTTTATTAATCCTAATATTCTCATTCAAGCCTTACTTCGGATGATATAATTATAACTATTAATATACCATGCACAAGTATATGTTTATTATACATTATTGAACTATTTTCTTAATAAAAATGCAATACTTATTTTCTAAATATTATTAAAAAAAAATTCATTCAAATTTTATTATCACTTTTAAAATACTTGGTTTAGATTTCTTTTCAAAATCTTATATTCATTTCTGAATTAATTTTACAATGTATTATATGATTCTTTCTCTCTTTATGATATTTTGGACTTTCAATTTTAAAGTTACACAATTCTATACATTCCAGCAAATAAACTATTCTTACATAAACGATAACATATCTTCAGTTCTATTTTATTCATTATTTCTTTGAAAATATCTTTCTGACCGATGCAGATTCACGAAATAAGGATAGCGAAGATAGATGCATAGGATCAAAATACAACTAGAATATTACTCGTCATACCTTGACAATCATGGCACAGTGAATTAAAAGACACTATAGAGGAGTGACCTTTACCTGTCTACCAACCTCTATTATAGGAGCGATGTTAAAGCTATTTCTTCAGCTTTATTATAACATCAAAAAGTTTAAAGATATGAAAAACACTGTCCAAACCATATGTGTTCAGTCATAGAGCCTAGTTAACTATACTGAAATCACACAAAACTAAATATGATCCAAATCCTTTATTTTTTACTATTTCTTTAAAAAAAAACATCATCTTGGTTTCCTCTCCACTAGTACTTCCAAGTCACTATCCGATCTTATTTCTCAAGATTTTTTCTATACTGTACATCGACAAATACATGTCTGCATTACTAACAATAATAAAATTCATTTATTTTAAAACTATTCCACTGTTCTATAAGACAGCTTGCTTACTACTTTCATCCGTATATTTAGTCATACAAACTACTTAAATATCTGAATACTTTATCACATGAAAGTTCAAAAGAATCACACAATTGTTATGTTAAATTATATTATTAATATACTTTAAATAAATTATTGCATGCATATTTCGAATTACTCCTATCTCATTATATGTTAAAAAATGTTGTATAAAATGTGTACATATAATTTAAACTTTCACACTTCATTCTTAGGTCAATAGATGATCTAAAAAAAAATACATTATGCATTATAAATAACTACCAAAATTACCAAAACGACCTTTATCTCCTCGATCGCGTTCCGTAGGCTTCACCATCCATTTGATCCTTGTAGATATAAGATTCACATCCATACACTTTATTTTAAACACTATTTCTATAATTTTATCAAGTTATTATAATTAAATTTTAATATTACTAAATTTATGTTTTATGTTTCCCTAATCTCACATAACATTTTATATTTTAAAAATTAGTAAAAAATATTCAAACTATATTTACTGTATTCCTTCATCAAATTTTCCTGAAAACCATTCATACTAAAGCCAAAAAAAAAAAAAGTTTATTATTTCTTCTTCAGTCACTTAATGTACTCCTCCCTGCTTGTTCAATTTTAAGGCAAAACAAATTATTGCTCTGTTTAATAAATATTCATAGATGACAATCCTTGGTTTTTTATAATATTTAATACAATTATTAATTATGATATTAGTTAATCCCGTAAAGAAAACGTCTACATATTCTCTTCTAATATTTTCTGCTAATATTTTCCTGCAAGACTTTTATGATGCATCCTCTAGGTACTTTTATTTAAATATTCAACAAAACTTTTCTGTTTCCATGGATCCATTTTCATTAAGTAATTTAAATTTCCAATTTCCTAATCTCTATCTTTATTAAGCATTTTTATAATGATCACTTTATAATATTTTTTAATTCTTCTTAGATAAAGTTTTTTCTTTTCCTTTTTTTTTAAAAAAATAATGACTCTTTCATATCATTATTCGGTAATTTTTCCTTTCTTTTAAAGTTCTGGTAACTATATACTTTGTAATGTTTCCTTTAAAAAGGACACACATTCTTTCTCTGTTATAACTTTTACATAATTTTTTCTTTATGATATACGCATCTTAATTTTTTCCATAGAGAAGAATAAAAACTTCAGAGTAGCCTTATAAATTTGTGCGTCATAAATTTTTTCTGATGGCAAGTAACTTCTCTTTTAAGTTTTCCGTATAACGTCCAAATTATATTCCTCTGAGTTACAATTATAAGTTTCTGGTTGAGCATATATAAAGCTGTATCGAGGCACTTCACAAATAATTTTCCTTTAGCAATATTTTTAGGTATTTTTTTCTGTAGTACTTCCATTTTTACTGCAAGGTTTTGGCTAAACTTGAATAAAAATCCTGGTAAGAAAACTTTTAAAATTAGCCCTCCATTTAAAGGCAGTTCAAAATATTATATTAAAAAAAAACTTTTAAAATAAATACAAAATTTTAAAATTATATCACTTTTCTAGCTTACGATCTTATACAGCTAAAAAAATATGTTACTCCCTCCTTCACTTACACATTACTTTCTCCCACTCCATCTAGTTCTTATATTTCGTCTGCTAAAATACCTCCGTTGATTGGTTAATTACTTTTTAGCGCGAACAAATTTACACTTTTTTAGTTTTATAACAGACTAGACTTTTTTAAAATAAAGAATTTATGACGTAATGATTTAAAATATTACTTAGAATAGTATTTTTAAACTCAATTATAGTTTTATCAAAATCATTTAAACTTTAAAACAATTATTAAAATAATATTTAATACCTATTTTAATATTAATATTTAATTTATCTTGTTTTTATTTAAATAAAATATTTAATTTTTTTATTAACTGTATTCAACTTTTAAACACTACTTAAATATTACACCATTTAAACATTTAAAATAACTATTTAATATTTCAACATTCATTTCAACGATAGACAGCAATTACATTTAGTTCCATAATTCACAAACTTTATTATTATATTCTAACAAGCATGTGTGTGAAGGTATATAATATACAGTCACATGATTACTAACTTTATCAGATGATTTTTTAATTTACGTCTCGGTCTAAATTACCAAAACTGATATATTTTATAAAAATTTGGAAAATAATTTAAAAATGTAGAACTAAATATAATTCTCACCATCCCAAAGTTTATTTTAAAATATATTAGATTAAATTTGAATATTAACTATAATTATAATATTACATATAGCGTTTTTTTTTAATTTATTAGTTTTAAAACATTACAATTGGATTGTTAATCTACTTTTAACTATTTATAGCTGTATTATTTTATATGGCCAGCTTTTACAACCATAAGCAAGGATATAATTAAGCTTTATTTAACTGTTTTCTTTTAAAATAATCCATTACACTTTTATATACCAGGCATTTTCAGCCTTAAATTGTACTATATAATCTAATCGATCATACAATTATCAATATATTACACAAACGTATTTTAAAATTTAAAATTTTTTAGCAATTGACCATTCTACCCTATTATGACCTATAGATAAGGGCACAATATATATATATATATATATATATACCTACATTTATATATATATATATATATATTGTGTTTTTCATATATATATATATATATCTTCCGATCTGAAAAACAAAAACAAGTTTTAATACATAAAACCTGCTATCGCTTGTATTTATGATCAATAGATGAAGCTTTACCAAGACCTCCAAAACAAGCATATTTTGTTTACATAAACATCAGAGTCAATATTCACTGTCTCTTTCATTTTGCTCTACCCTCAGATCAGCTGATTTCAAGCTGATTTGCTCTCATCAGGTTTTACATATATAAAACTTGTTTTTGTTTTTCATAAATGTACCTTTAAAGTTTTCTTGCAATGATATATATTGCAGAAACTTTGACTATGTAGAGCAACTGAACTGATATCAGACCCATATAGCTATCTGGTTTGATAAGCTGAGTTTCAAGACATTTACATGTCTAAAAAAAATCATGCTTGAAAGCTGATAGAAACTTTGTGCATAAACGCTTGGAGTTAGTGTTTAGGTCTAGTTTCTAACTCCTATCCTTCACTGATGAGAGCAAATCAGCTTGAAATCAGCTGATCTGAGGGTGGAGAAAAATGAAAGAGACAGTGAATATTGACTCTGACATTTATGTAAACAAAATATGCTTGTTTTGGAGTTCTTGGTAAAGCTCCATCTATTGAATATATATATATATATATATATATATTGTATTTTTACGTTCTACTTACACTTAACTAATCAATTATGTACACATAACCATCCTTCATATGCTTAACTAATCATGCCTACACGTTTGCAAATTCCTTTGTAACCTTTCCTATCTATCCTACGATTCTCTAACATAAAATTATGTACTCAAAAATTAAAATGTAAAGACATAAATATATTATTTTCTGGCTATTGAACTGATTAGCATGAAACTATAAATCTAACAAAGATTACAAGGTGATTATGAAGATAATAACTTCGGGTTAAACTAGCATTAAAATCCCCAAGCAAAATGTTATGAGATAAATTTACTATTTGTCAAAGCAATAAAGAATTAATCAGGTCTATGAAATGAATATGCGATTGGAATTATAAGTTAAGTAGTAAATAAATTAGGATGTAAACAATTAAATGGATGATGACGATAAATAAGAATTAAATAACAAAATGAAATGAATCTAAGAGCAAAGAGAGGAGATGTGTTAGAATACTGAAGGATTAAAATAATGATAGACTAAGAGATAATGACTGATTAAGATGCTAATAGAATAAGAGCTAGTTAAGGGTCAATTAATTATGATAATGAATTAAGATGAAAGAATTAAGAAATAAAGGAAGATCAAGATGACAGATGAGAACAATGACGATGATGGAAGGTGATATCCTGAACTTTAAACTGATAATGCTTTAAAGGATATCAAGATAAACTAAAGTAAAATATGGATTCCAAGCTTAATCAAACAGAATATTTACCATTAAATTGAAACAAAATACAAACTCAAAAGTAAGGAAGGATAACTTTATACATTATGTTATGCTGATTATAAAACAACTGAGAAAATAAACATGACTCAAATTAAAGTCCAGTAAACAATTCTAATTATATATAAAAAAAAAAATTTAACCATAAATTTAGCATTATGCCGCGAACTACTAACTTATTATTCTCATGGTTCAAATAAATTAACTGTTTTTTTTTCCAGATATAATTGGGTCAGTGAGAGGAATTTTGCCACTCCCCAACTATATCAGACAAAACTGCTGATAAACACTTAGAATTACTAAAATATCTAGCAATCTGAATACCATCTGAATATGAAATTTAACTCTATAAAGTACCCTCAAACTCTTAATAGAGCCAAATAGATTACAAACTCTCTTTTATTCAATAATTAGGGTCTATGTGATCATAGATCAGTGTATGATGTATGTGATAGTTCAAATCAATAACCTATATCAAATTTATTGATTTCATCTCTACTATATCATTTAAAATAATATATGTACATCAGGTGAACGATGTTTAAATCATAGAGTGATGATGCTTTAAATATACTATTAAAAGATATAAAAGTATATCAAATTTGTTATGGTATTAATGTATAGTGAATTATACTTCATTTATTAATGATGAATTTGAAATAATAAGATAATTTATGGATAGCAATAACAATAATAATAATGTTGGTGATGGCTAGCAATAATACCACAGACAACTAGAAAACAATTTCAAAATAACAAGATTTATTTACATTATTTACAAAATTTTCTTAACCTTATAAACAGTTAAACATCTATATCCAGAAAACATATATGAAACAAGTTTTTGCTTTAACGACATGTATGGGAATAAAATAATAAAATACCATAATACCTTTATTGTCCCCATAATGATTACTTCGGTTTTCACTCTTGTGTATGATAAAACAGACATATTACACTGCTTGACATAAATAAGTATTACAGCCCCAAATAAGAGTGTTTTCTAAATAATAAAGATAATTGACAAACTTAAATATTTAAACTCAATGCTTGAAGCATCATTTTTTACTATAGCTTTCTTAGCTGTATATAAAAATATGCTAATGGAAATTATCATATCAAGCACAATTATAATAATTATTTTTTGGTATAATTTGTTCAATATTGTTTAATATGACATTAGTTAACTATACAGTTAGATCTTTATTATTTAACCTAAATAATATTCTAAATATGGGTACAGACATCAGAAGTCAGATGTATACATGATATTAATCCTGCCTATGTCCATAAACAAACATACTGATTATAAAAAGGCTTTAATGATCCATCAGCAAATCATTGTTTGATGAACATCAATGACAGTATGTATGTGTGTATCCCTGTTATGCTAGACATAAATTAAGTCTTATAATTATTAATAAGTTTTGTTGGTAAGTTTTATTGGCTTGTCCATAAGTTGTCACAGCCTAACTCATACACTATTTGACTTCACTAAATACTCTAGATAACAAGTGTCCTTGACTAACTTTATCTTATCATTGCCATACAAATTTTTAAAATACACAAAATATCTTCCCAATACCCGGTGAGAAAATCACTCCGCATCCTCCTAAGGGATAAGATGCTAAAAGAAGCTCTTCACAATAACATTATCCCATTGTGTGATAAAATGGGTGATTACCATATCTCTTTTCTGGGTATATATGTGTGGACCTTGTCTCAATACAGGGAAACAAAATAGGTGCCTTAAAAATAAGGCTTTCTCTAGGGATTGACGATGCTACTTAAGCATGCTTTATTTATTGGCCTCAGTAAAATAATCCACTCATGGAGGAAGTGATGGGTGAGAGTATTCTCACTCTGCCCATGCATCATATACATAACACAGTGTTTAAAGCAACACAGTGTTTAAAGCAGTTTTATATTTCATATACTTATCAGATGTACTCTCACAAATCTTTATCACAACAATGGCAAGATAAACATAATTTTCACATTAAAACTAAACATAAATATCTCACTTTCTAATGCAATACAGATAGTGTAATAAACAAGCCAACATTTTATAAATCAAATGACTTGGAAATATTTTAAAATTATTATAAAATATAGCTATAACAAGAAATGTACACACAGTTAAAGAAACATAGCAGATTATATAATAACTTGGACATACTGATTATAGGCAAATTTTAATAAAAATAAATGCTTATATGGTAATTATATAATATAAAAGAACTAATTTATCATAAAGAACTATTATTCTTTCTTTAATGAGTGACTCTGTCTGTTTACCCGTAATAAACTGTTCATATGCATAATAGATGAGTATCTATATCTTGTAAAGCTTAGTGAAATATTAAATTTTAGACCAATCTGCAAAAACAATTACATGTATATTATTTTCTGTTTACAGACCTATTATAAATTTATGTCATAAAAAATCTTCAAAGCGCTTGTGCAACAGCGTAATGCTGTTTTAAATATTACAGTTTACAAACATCGCGCTATATAAAAATGATTTATTTACATACATTTAATATCAAATAAGAAGAATGACATATCGTAAATTCTAGTAAATTTTATTAGCGTCTTTCATTCAGGCATTAATAGTAATTTAAAGTGATTATTTAATATATTCACGCTTTCACTTTCAAACACTTAAGATTCGCCCATACAAAAGCGTTTGGGTTCGTAAAGATAGATGGCCATTCTATCTTTTCCAAAGACTTTATCATGTGGTTGAGTGTTAGCATTCATTCATTTATAGTTAAAATCTTCAAAGCGCATGTGCAACAGCGTAATGCTGTTTTAAATATTACAGTTTACAAACATCGCGCTATATAAAAATGATTTACTTAATAATATATAAAATTCATATATAAAACCTTTGATAACTTGAACAATAACAACCAAAAAAAAAATATTATTAATGTAATGTTCCATTCTTTTAATTCAGTTCTTCCTTTTAATTATTTTTAATATGAGCTAAACAATGGCGAATGAAGTCATCTAGGACACACAGTTCATGAGCAATGTTTCCATAGCTTATACATATATATGTATGTATTTTGGCAATATAAACAAATAGGCCTTCGAAGATTTTTATAGAAACAAAATCTTGAAAAGAACAAAAAAATGCTTAAATTTTTTTTCCTGCAGCTTTTTATCCAAAAGTTTAAGATATATCATATAACTATCGAATTTTCCAAGAAGAGCAATAACTTTTTTAAATGCACTTATTGATTTTCCTTTTGGTTCACAACATTTTATTCTAATAATAATCCGGAATAGATCGAATCTTTTAAAATACTTTTCTGCATTTATTATGTCTCCATTTCTATAACATTAAATATTATACTGTCTTTGAGACATAACAGTTTCTATTAACTATTAATACCATAAGTTAAACCTTTTATTTGTATTTATTGGTATAGGATACTTCTTTTAATTTTCATCATTTTGTTTTTCTTCTTTTTAATTGAGGAAAAAGCAACACTCTAATAGATTAGCCAGACAATTTTCTTTTGCTTAATAGAACAATAATATATAGCTTACGTTTCCACTTTATAAATCAATTAGGTTTTCTTCATTTCAATTATTATTAAATAAAAATTTTCTACCAATTCTTAAGGAGATTTTGTATAGTTTTAGTTTATCAGTATTTATAATTATTATTATTTATTTTTTTTAAAAAAATACTATGACTATTTATTATTTTCCTTTATTAATCTTTACATGAATTGGGTTGAAATTACATTTATAAACATCCTTTGCATAGTTTATAAAAAAATAAAGTTCAGATTTGATCAGGAGAGAAAGTCTAGAATTCATATTTAAAGGAAAAAAAGTTCAGAGATTTTAAATTAAAGATAGTTTATAGTACATTTTTATCATTTATAATTTATACTTGCATTTCTCTGGGCTTGTTCCTTCAAGATGAAGATCTGAGTTTACACAAGAGCCAGTTCTTGCAGACAATGATGATTTATGAAGATGGTTGTGGTGGCTCAATCCTGAGATATGTAGAGATAAAAGCTGCTTTTGGCTGGCCGAACCGAAAGAAGCTTGGTTAAACAGATTATATTTTGGCAACAACCATAACTCTCAAGTCTCATTTTTTAACAATGACAAATGAATTCAAAAATTCTAACCCTATTTTTTTTTAATTTTTCATTTATATAGCCCAGAAGCATCTTATCTAGGAATACTCGGATCCATCTGACATATTTCATATATGTATTTAATTGGTTCAGTGGTTCTGTGATTAAGTAGATTTTTCCTCTGTGGCCTGTGTCTATATATATCTTGGGTGAGAAATGCAAGTCTTTTGTTTCTATCTCTTGATTCTTATCTAGTTCATAGTAATCTTTTTAATGAACATTTTGCCCTAAGGACCTGTTTGTAATTTTATTTTTGTTAGAAACTCTTCTTCTTTTTAACATTAAAAGGTTTTTATTATTGTTTTATTTTAAGATTAGAATCTCTGCTTTGATTCTATACATTTTTAAGCTTATTTTATTTCAATATTTAAATTAAACTTATTAATAAATTAGTAACTCATTATTTGTGCATTTTGAACGTTTGTGCATTTAACTTGTTATTAGATATCTAGAAAAAATTATAATTGTAACGTATATATATAATTGAATATTTATAAATACAGTAATTATATAATTAAACTTTTTATCCACTTAGTTCTTTCGACTATGTTGTCAAATAACACTTTGAAAGGCTAACCTTACCATAATTCTGTGATCTCAATGTTTGCTATCTATCTGTTACTGAAGTCATGTATGCATTTGTGTATAAGCATAGCTTCCTTTACTTTAATTTTATTGTTTCTATTTTTCAGTTTGCATAATATTTTTACATTATTAAGATTGAAGTCAAAACCATAAAAACATGACTTATCATGATTGTAAAAATGGAAGCTGAAATATTATTATCTACTTTACAATTTTATTTCACTTTCTAAACCCATGTTAATAACAGCAAGTGATCTTTAAATCTTTTTTTTTCCAATATACATCTCAATTCACCTATATATTCACTACCACACCTACATATCCATTTATAAATGACATAATTTTGATATATAAAAGTGATTTTATCTTTAGATTTTTTTATTAATTTGTTTTCAATGTAAGAGGTATGCAATATGCAATATCACATATACCAGTATAAATTTTCTTGATAAAATTTACTTGATTGTAAAATAAATAGATAGCAATGTATGCTAAATTACTGTATGACCACTAAAGCAATAGCACAAAGTGGTTATATTCCATATAAATCACGAGTGCCAATGTCACACAAAATGGCAGTTTTGAAGTCCTTCTTATTTGGAAATAATAGTCTTTGCTAATATTCATCAGATAAAGGTAAAAATATTGAAATATATTCAAATGAATTGTTAAATGTTGGCTACAATTATAATCATATGTATATATTCACAATGTATTAAAAACCAAGGTTTCTTTTCAGATTAAGCAGAGACTGTAATACCAAATTGAACTAAAGAATTAAATCCTGATGAGAGTAGGGAAATGTGTTAAAATTGAGATATAGTGCTCAAAGTGGCTAATGTCTTTCAGCAACACCCACAGTTTATTTTATTATAAAGTTCCTACAAAGATTTTGATTTCCATTTATATGTTCAGGAGGCTGGAGGCAATCATAGGGATCTGACCTTGTTCAAAGATTTATGACATGATTTTGCAGGAGGAATCTGGATCTGGCACTCATCTTTGAGTTGATTTACCACAACATGATGTGGATTATATTCTTCATAATGTAATGGTTTGGTATTTTTCAGAGATTATTCTATTTATTAAAGGGAAGTCCATTATATAATTTCAGTAGAATCTCCTATCAGCAGAAAATAAGTGAAATATTTTCAATGACTGTTTTCAGATGCAGACAGCAATTTTAAGAATTTATGGCAGTATGGCACTTCAAATTGATATCATGATTGGTGTACTAAAAGTTAAACCAATAGTAAACAAACAGAATAAAATGAATAGCTGAAGACTGAGAAGAATTGTTTATCCAAAATCCCACAGTTATTTATATGAACTGTTATTTCCTGTCCTCTTTAATTAGCAATTTTTGACAAGAGCAAATCTTTATATTGGGCTTAATCTTAATTAAAAATTATAACCAGAGCTAATCTTATTCATAATTAATTTAAAAAAAAACAATAAATGAAAAACAAGTCTCACCTTTTTTTTTTTGAGATAAATTAAAATAGACTAAAGTCAATGAAACAATAATGTAATTAAAACTTTCCAAAATCAAAATACTTTTTATTTTTTTTCCTTTAAAAGATTAAAACTATTTTACTTAGAATATGTTCACAAATAGATTAAAAGTTTGTTTTCCTTTAATTACCTTGATAAAAAAAAAAAAAAAACAAGTGACAAAAGAAAACTCTTTAAAAAAATAAATCTATTGAAAAGTAAAAATGACATAATTTTAAAGTATAGCTGCTTATATATGCTATAACATATAAAACTTTCAAATAGTTTTATTTTAAAACTTTATTAAAACAAAATGTTAGTTTTATTTTTGTGATAAAACTTTTGATGTAGATAAAGCATCTGGTTCATTATATATATATTGTAACA